>JAUZST010032969.1:0-89081 GCA_034779995.1 Parotocinclus haroldoi | reverse complement strand
AAATGTGTTCAAGTACATCATAGAGACATGTCTAGCAGTCAACTTTAAAACTCTTCAAAAAGTACACCACACAAACGTAGTTTCTGGGAGCCTTTTAAAAGGGAAGCAGGGGAAGTACTTTTACCCTCATCACCTGTATAGGGTACAGCTGTAATCATTAACATATCTACCTACGACATAAATGTAGAGTTTTTCAACAATTCAACATTACTATCTGATTGCGTTATTTTTTTTGGTCAATGAGTAAAGTTAGTTTATTAACAAAATCAGATAGTAATGTCAAATTGTTGACAACTCTACATTTATGTCTCAGGTAGATATGTTAATGATTACAGCTGTACCCTATACAGAAATAAGATTTTTCTTTAAAAAGTACTTTATGGCCACACAGTTGCCAGTTGCAATACTATGGTAGTCTAGCAGTTAAGGTACTGGACTCTGGACCTGATGGTCTTGGGTTCAAATCCCACCTCTGCCAAACTGCCACAGTTGGGTCCTTAAGCAAGGCCCTTAGCCCACCATTGCTTGGATTGTAAGACTGTAGGAGTTATAAGTTGCTCTGGATAAGGGTGTCTGCTAAATGCCATAAATGTGATACAAGCTACAACAGAATGCAAACCGGGAAAATACATAGTATAGTACAGTAATCTCATCTGTTTATTCCTGGTCAGGGTCGCAGGAAAGCAGGTGCCTTGTCGGTCGCACAGGACACAAGGAACAACCCCATACAGGGCACCAATCTTCGGGCACACTCACACACTGAAACACCGATCAGCCTAATGCATGTCTTTAAAATACGGGAGGAAACTGGAGCACCCAGAGTAAACCCACATGGACACAGGGAAGCAACATGCAAACAACCCACACAGGTGGATTCCTGTGCTAACTGCTCTTTTGGCCATATCTGCTGTATTATCACCATTAAAGTATTGTTGACTGTTATTTTGCTTATATAATTTAAGAATAAGCGTAGTGGAGATCTGCTGGTAAGAACCTAGTGAACAGGGCAGGGATAACGTACGTGAAGCAATGGCCAAACACATTTTCATACCAGTTATTCTTCTACAATATACAGGAGAGTACTCAAACCTTTGCAGCATCTGACACCATGTCCCAGTTTCCCCCTGAGAGGGTGTATTTGCCACTGCCGATACGAGCTAAAATTTCCTCTGGGGTATCATCGGGCCCATTGGCGAAGGGTGTGAATCTGCAGAAAGTGAAAAATGATTAGAGTGCGAAGACTGATCAATATGAGTTTAGATCCTCTTTTATCGTAGCCCACACAGGAAATAAAGGTGTGCATGTGGCCAGGCTGAACGAGCTGAAATGCAGACGATTTTCAGATGCCCTGATTACATGGAGATTTAAAGCTGGGCTAACAGACAGGGCCATTAAATTGTTCAAGCGTGAGAGGATTCTCTAAAGCAGGCATTGTGACCTAGGTTTATGCATTAATCCCTCTGTTGCTGCCCTAGAAATTTGTCCTTTTATGAGCAGTGCTGGTAGAATAAGCTGTTTTTTCCCCAGATGGGTCAACGAGGGACTTCATCGAACGTATGGACAGGTGTCACACAGACAGGGGCGTGGCAGCAAATTCTGGGGCCTGTACACTCTTAATGTCAGTGGGCCCCTATCCATGCCAGTACACAGGAACGTGAGCAAAAAAGAAAAAAAGAATCAGGATTTTCATGGGCCCCTCTCCCTACTCGGGCCACGGGTCGTCAGGTTCACTTTTCCCTCCGCTACCACGCCCATGCACACAGATGGCTTACTTCCACAAGGACAGTCTGTCTACCTCAACGAGCAGATTTCAAGATGTATGTCATGATGGATGGACAGGGTAGAATTGTCACTTGCTTAAGTTCCAGTCATAAGCCTTTTCAGAGGTTAAAGCTGGTTCAGAGAATATGTACACATATACATATGTACAATTATCGGTCACTTTATTAGGTACACTGTCCCCTTAACTCTGTTCTCTAATGACCCCAAAAGGACCAGCACAGATCAGGCATTAATTGGGAAGGTGTGTCAGTGTCCGTTGTGCTGGTAGGAGTGGATCAGATGCAAAAGTGCTGCTGCAGTTTTAAACACTCTTCACTTATTGTGCACTTGTGGACAGTTGCTCATCCTTCATCAGTGCTCACAGTGTCTACAGGATGCTCCTGGCTGGACATTTTTGGTTAGCGGACTATTTTCAGTCCAGCAGTGACCCGAAGGTGTGCTAAAATCTTTAGCAGCACTGCTGCGTCCAATCCGATTATACCAGCAAAACATACCATCACCATGTCAGTGTCACTGCAAATATGAGAATGATGCTGTTTTAAAAGTCTTTTTATAGTTCTGAGTGCTTTTGGAGTTCTTCTTTTGTGGCTTACTTTCACCATGCATACTGCAAACAGCACTCATTTACTGTAACTAACTATATTAGAATGCTGTAAGTGAAATAACACTGCAACCGGTACGTGGCACATAAATGTATTAACTAGATAGATATATAAAGTAAATCTCACAGTTTACAGCCCTTAGTTTTTCTTCCATCCATAAACACAAATCCCCCCACTGTTCCCTTCACCCAAGTTGTCCCCTCTGTATCCGTTCTTTGAGTGTGTGCGCATTACCCACCCTGCAAGCATGGTATACAGCAAAATTCCCAGACTCCAAATATCACAGGCAGCATCGTATCCCTGCTTCTTTAGAACCTGCAGCACAAATGGTGCATGTCACATCACGGCATGGCCCTGAATAAAAGCCATTACTTCATACAACCCTTGTTTCCACATTTATTGCTTCTTGTGAGCAAGAAGCTGATTACAGATGTTATTCACTTTATCCCTTTCAAGTCAAGTCAAGTTTATTGTCACATCTAGGGAGGGTGGGGACTGGGGTAACTGAGGAAAGTTTGAATATGGTCAACATGCATATAATATACATAATATGATCAATCTTGAATTTATTTTGATGAAGCAAAGATTACTTCAGATTTGAATAGGTAGGTGCATTTATGGGCATCTTCTCTAGCATGGTAAGAAAAAAACCGGCAATAAACAGATAATGGTTTTATACCTCAGGAGCTACAAAGTTGGCGGTGTAGCAAGGTGTCATGAGGAGGCCATTTTCAGCTCGGAGCTGTTTGGCAAAGCCAAAGTCGCAGATTCTGATTGACTCTGGGTCGCCCGTTTCATCCATGTACAGAATGTTACTGGGCTTTAGGTCTCTGTGTACGACCTTGATGGGAATACAGAGAACAAACATAGCAACAAATACGACAACAGACGTTTTGATTGTTATTAAATGATGTCATTTTTAAACAATTGGGTTGGGTTTTAAGACAGCTGGGTATTGTGGAGGAAAAAAAAATGCAATTTCGCCCTCCAGTTCGTGCTGGGTGTCCCTTCCCTAATCCCAGTGTACTGTGTGAAGAACGGACTTTGAGTTGTCTCTGTCTCTGAGCTTGGTTTTTAATTCATCATGCATGTTTGACGTATAGGAAATGTACTCAGTGTTCCTTTAGAATACTTTTAAAAATGCAATTAAAGAAGAAGAAGCCGAGATATTTAAGGTATGACGTTTATCATATTAACTCAAACTCATATGTGTTAGGTTGTGTGATGTGGGCAGTGTGTCCTCAATGTTGTAATGAAACCTGTTCTATTAGTACTATACAGTAAATTCCTTACAGTTTTGAGTCCAGGGTGATCTATTCTAATCTGGGATACATTCTACCCTTCTTTTAAAATTCATTACCTTCCTTGCCAACAATTTTTGGTTTTCTGGAAAATTTGTTGCGTTGGTTCATGAAGCATTACTTTTTGTTTCCAGCAACATTGTTTTTGGTTCCCAAAAAAATACTGTAACATTACATTTTGAATCATTTTGTATAATGGATAGTTAGAGCAGGGTGAATCAAAAGACACAGGACACCTGCGACAAACAACAAGTTTGGAACTTTTGAACCACAAGAGATATTGCAAATCTAATTTCCCATTGGAAAAACTTGCTCTTGATCTAATATGGGTGCTTTCAAGATGGGGACCATGTTCCGCAAATAGCCTAAAAGATAGGACCCCTCACCCATCACTTGCTGAGGTATCAGATATGTCATGTCCCCTTTTGTGACTTTTGACTAACCTTTATTTGGTTCCTTTAGCAATTCAGTTATCATTTGGTTCCCAAAAGGTTATGTTAGGATAATGATAGGTTTTGAAACGATTTATATAATATATAGTTGAGACCCATGTGATCTACATACCTTTCTACCCTCACAGCTTAGAATTTTTGGTTTCCAGAACATTCTGGGAATGGGAGTTTTTGGTTCCCAAAACATTCTGTGAAAGTTTCTCCTGAAACATATTTTATCATGTATAGTTGAATTCTGTGTGACTTGTTCTTAAGTAGGTGAAATTTGTATAATACATTATAATTCTACATACATTATTATACATTATATAATGTACATTATAATACATGTTCCGGAAATGCTAGTCTTTTGTTTCCCAAAAGTACTATTGAAGAGTCTTACAGATAAAAAGAGTAGTCTCTAGATGGGATTGTACACTGTATAAATAAAGCACTTGGGGTTGACTCGTACTGGTGCGTCTCTGAGCTTGGCTTTCGTGACACGTCTAAGTCGTCATGCATGTCTGACACATGGGCAGCACAGTCCGTAATCCTTAAAAGCGTACTAGATGCCCCTTTCAAACATTGAAAAGCAAGGTAAATTAATAAGAACCAATTATGAAAGTGTTTGGCAGATTAATTACCATTATCCATGGTAACAACCCATTTGCTACCAAGGAAGATGATAGAGATTTGCTTAAAACATTATGGTGCATCCCTTTAATAAGCAAAAAACTCTGCACACCAGCAAACATGAAGTTAATATTCACATCACAAGAAGCAGTGTGTAGTATAATACGAATTCCTTACAAGCTGCAGACACACACATAAGCTCAGCGTGAGTTTCAAATCACACCGTGTTACACTAAAATCCAGTGTGCATGCATGTGCATACACGTGTACAAGTGTGTAGGAGTAAAAAAGAAAAAGATGTACCCCTTGTGAGTGTAGATATTCCACCGTCTTGGTGAGGGTACAGAGGACAGCTGAAGCTTCTTTCTCTGAGAATCCTTTTTGGTGCAGGATGCGGTCCAGCAGCTCACCTCCCCGCATCAGTTCCATAACCAGATACACAAACTTCCCATCGTCATAGACCTGCAAACAACAACTTAACTTTAAGCTTAACCTCAGATAAACCCAGTTTGGCCAGTTTAACATTTTTAGGTAATTCTCCTGTTATTTTACTCAGAAATCTGCATTGATACCAGCAGCCATGACAATGCATGCATTTTTGTATAAATATAGCTCCTTGAACAATTAAAAGACCACACCAAATTTTGTCATATATATGTATATAAAATATGGTTGGCAGGAATTCCATTTCAGTATCTGAATAACTCCAACACATCCACATCCCATTCAACTTAATGAGGTCATGATTTGGTGATCACCTGAATTAAATATGTATTGAGGAAAGTATAAAACGCATAAAAGCGATTGAAATATTGATTTCTAAACCTACTAAGTTCAATTAGTATGTATATATGTTTGTATATATGTAAATATAATACATTTTTCTTTGTATTATTATTTGCTTTTGCAATAAAAGAGTGTAGAATCAAAAAGGTGTACCTAATAAAGTGATCGATGAGTGTTCATATATACTGTTGCTTTGAGCCAGCTTTGACAAATGATCAGGCTTTTGACTGGAACTTAAAGTGGTGACAATTATTTGCAGGTCTGAAAGCACTGCATCATTTTTATTTTCATCAGTTGTCATTTACACGGACAAAATGCTTGTCATTGCTACACACAAATATTCTTTATATGCAATTTGTCAGTCATGTTTAGAATAAAAAAATGTATTTCCCTCTTTCCATTTCACTCAAACACACTTGTTCATTATCTACTGCTTACTCCACACGGGGTCGCGGGCCAGCCGGTGCCCAAGGGCAGGAACAACCCTAGATGTGGATCTAGGGCCAATCTGTCGTAGAGCACACACACAGAGTCATGCACACAATCATATACTAAGGGCCACTTTAGAGACACCAATTAACCTAACACGCATGTCTTTAGAATATGGGGTAAACCCGGGGTAAACCCACGCACACACAAGGAGGACATGCAGACTCCACACAGAAAGGACCCAGACCGCTCCACCCTGGGATTGAACCCACCGAGCCAACGTTCTTCCCTCAAACACATACAATACCTACAAAGAGTAAAACCACATAAAATGATCAGTTTGCAGTGGTGTCTTATTTTTTCCAGAGCTGTATAAATTTAACATGTTGCCTAAACCACTCAGAGGACACACTGACATACTAAAGACAAGCTACAGAAGGGGACCAAAAATCGGAGACTGCAGACAAAAATCTGAAAAAGCTTATACTTTGCATTCTCTGCAATTTAACACAATGTTTTTCACTGCAGGTTATTTATTCAGCATCACATGCGAGTGAAAAGTTGAACCTTAAAAGAAATCAATGTATTAGCATTTGGTATGTTGCTCCTATTATGCTAATTAAAGTGTTTATTGAAACAGGCAGGATCTCGGCAAGATCGGTCAAAATCTGATGATTTAGGGTATCCCAGCACGGTTTAACAATAATCCAAAGAGCAACTTGTAATGTTAATGAAAGCTTGGCTTTCTTTGTCTTTTAAGTGCCCCCACAAATACTTATTGTACTTTAGGCCAGATAACAATCAGCACTTGATTGGTCTTCTTTGGTCTTCATGCATCTTTGGGGGTCAATATATTATATATATAAAATATAAGGGAGAATATATTTGGAAAAAAACACTCTTAAATTGGAGAAAGGGCTTTTGGCCTTCTGCTCCACACTGTATACAATATGATAAATCACAGTGCATACGTTGCTAACAAGTAATAAGCAATAGCTCAGCAGAATTGATATATGATTGTATGTAATGTGATTAAAGAAATGTTAAAGCATTTATATAATTGAAAGTTCAAGACCCCTACAACTTGATCTTATATGTATGCTCGCATTCCCTGTAGAAATAATACATGTATCTAAATAGTTCGTAAAATGCCACATTTTCTCGTAAATGAATGCATTCATGAAAATACTTGAAGTCCCAAAATGTTAGCAAATTAACAACATTTACACCTGGTCCTGAGCATGCGTGTGTGATGTCCAAACGACTCAAAAAAGTCTCATTAGACATGACTACAATTCATTTAAAGAAAAATTAAGAATTACATGATACATAGAAATATAAATACATTAAACAAAAATCTATTCATAATACAGCCTGTTATTTAGAGAAATTCCAACAAGCTTGTACAGGGCAGTTTGCTGATTTACTTTGTTATGGCCAACGAATGAGTTACTGTGGAACTGCGTTTCATTTGAACAGTGTTTGGTGTGTGTTAAACTCGCCTAAAGGAAATGACTGGTTTTGCACTGTTGTAAAAATGCTTCTTTAGAGATCATAGAGTTTTATTAGTGTATTAGAGACTGTGGTAGCTTAGCGGTTAAGGTACTGGACTCTGGACCAGAAGTTCCAGGGTTTAAATCTCACCTCTGCCAAGTTGTCACAGTTGGGTCCTTGAGCAAGACCCTTAACCCACAATTGCTTGGATTGTGAGAATGTAGCAGCTGTAAGTCGCTCTGGATAAGGGCGTCTGCTAAATGCTGGAAATGTAAATGTAGTAGAATCCAACAAATCCGATGCTGTTCCTGTACTTGTACAGGTGCTGTTCTGATTTTTGGATGCCAGAACATTCTATAGGGAGATTGCTGAGAATAATTTTTCCAGCGCTAAGTGAGATGCATCATCCCATAAGGTTTAGAGGACATAATCACAGTTCATTTATAGTTCAGAACAATAGCTGGAAGTGAAACTGTGCCCTTTCTTAGGTTCCATCACAAACATTATTGGGACTATCGACTATACACGTTCGAATCAAGGCACACCAATACAGTGACATACAATGGGGAAAATATTTATTTGATTCACTTCTGATTTTACAAGTTTTCCCACCAACATGAAATGGAGAAGTCTGTTATTTTGATCATAGGTACACTTGAACTATGAGAGATAAAATCATTTTTAAAATTTCCAAAATAAGTATCTGATCACCAACCAACCAGCAGGACTTTTGGCTCTCACAGATCTGTTAGTTTTTCTTTAAGAAGCCTCCTATTCTGCACTCATTACCTGTAACTGCACCTGTTTGAACTCATTACCTGTATAACATACACCTGTCCACACACTCAATCAATCACAGTACAACCTCCCCACCATGCCCGAGACCAAAGAACTGTAAGGACACCAGGAACAAACTGTAGACCTGCACAAGGCTGGGATGGGCTACAGGACAATAGGCAAGCAGCTTGGTGAGAAGGCAACAACTGTTGGAACAATTATTAGAAAAAAGAAGAAACGCAAGATGACTGACAATCTTCCTCAGCTTAGGCCTCCATGCAAGATCTTACCTCGTGGGGTAAGGATGATTCTGAGAAAGGTCAGGAATCCCAGAACTACACAGAACTACACAGGACTGCCACACTACGCAGTGACCTGAAGAGAGCTGGGACCACAGTCTCAAAGATGACTGTTAGTAACAGATTAAGCCGTCATGGATTCAAATCCTGCAGGAAACACAAGGTCCCCCTGCTCACACAGGCAAATGACCATCTCGATAATCCGGAGGAGGAAAGGGAGAAGGTCATGTGGTCAGATGAGACCAAAATAGAGCTTTTGGGTATGAACTCCACTTGCCTCGTTTGGAGGAAGAAGAAGGATGAGTACAACCATGAACCACGTGGGTGGAAACATCACATTCTGGGGCTGCTCTTCGCAAAAGCAAAGGCAGGCAGGGTGAGGACAATTGCAACGTATTGAAGGGAGGATGGATGGGGTCATGTATCGTAAGATTTTGGCCAGCTACCCCCTTTCCTCAGTAAGATCATTGAAGATGGGTCGTTGCTGGGACCCAGGAACCTGAAAGATCCATATGGAAGAGTTGGCCAAAATCCTAGTCAAGAACTACAGGGAACGTCTGACTTCAATCAAAGGTTTCTGTACCAAATATTAAGTTATGTTTTTATACTGTATCAAATACATATTTCATGTAATAAAATGCAAATTCATTATTAAAAAACAAACAATGTGATTTTCTAGATTTGTTTTTGAATTCTGTCTCTCACAGTCGAAGCGTACCTACAATACAAATTACAGACCTTTTCATTTTTTGTAGGTAGGAAAACTTGGTCAGTTTATCAAATACTTATTTTCCCCATTGTATATAAATAAGAACCATTCAGTTAGTCAATGTGCAACTGATATGTGATGCAAAATGTCATAGTGGCCAGGTGGTAGCGCTGCTTGGCTGCCAGATGATTGGAGAGTGGTATTATAGGAGATCGCTGGCTAATTGGCTGAAAACATGAGGGTAGAATATTGCAGGTTTATTCATTTTATTGCACTTACTGCAACTTACTTATAAAACACAGGTTTCTGCATCAGAAGAGTTTGTTTTGATTCTTTCTGATATATTTTGGAGGATTTTCGCTGTGTTCCTCAGTCCAAAGCCTTCATTATACGGTCATTATTTGTTTCTCGTGAGTGTGGATTATGGTAATTGTATGGCAATTACAAAGGGATTTGCACATGTGGCCAATTTGCAAATGATTGCTATTCATTAACACTGAGGAGGAAAATTCAGACATGTATAAGCTGTGAACACTTCTTTCCAGGTACATTTTACATACAAGTGACTTCTGACATAAATTATTCAAACCAATACAAGTTTTTAAAAAAATGTCATCTAAATAAATATAAATATCAAAGAAAAAATATGACTCACATCTTTTAGAGTGATGATGTTTGGGTGCTGTCCATATCGCAGGAGTACCTCAATCTCCTCAGATGGATCCTTTTTAGCTCTATCAATGATCTGCAAATGGAAGTGGCTTGTGACTGCATGTGACAAAGGCTTGAGAAACCGAGAACAAATCCAGTTATAGAAATAATGTTTATATACTGGGAAACTGCTGTGTTTCATCTGTGACACTTTTTCCTTCCCTTACCAGTTTCGCACCCAAAATAATATCAACATAATTTTAATTATTTATGTATTTATTTATTTAAATAACAATTAAAAATAAAAGGTTTATCCTAAAAACATTAATTAAAAATGGAATTCAAAATCATTGACACATCAACTAGACTTGTATGAAAACAGAACCAAAAGTAAAAAAGAAAAACAAATTGAGGATTTATGTGTAATTTTGAAATTGTCGTCAGCAACATGTTTAAAAATGTTGATACGGGGCAACAAAACTGATTCTAAAAAAAAAAAAAAAAAAAAACTCGTGGAATATCTCACAACTACTTTGGCTAACTGGCAACATGTCAGTAACCTAATTGGTTAATAAAAGAGCCTCACGGACAAGCTATTAGAAGGGTTCAGAAATGCTGTTTCTTGACCCATGGTCTTTTAAGATCATCTTGGGTGATGTGAAAAAGTGTTCTGTGGTCTGCCGACTTAAATGTTTTAATTCTATTTGGATTTCATGCATGTACTGTGCTAAAGGAGCAGCCAGCTTGTTATCAGTGCACTGTTCAAAAGCATTCATGATGATATGGGGTAAATTACTGCACATGGCATTGGTAATGTGTACATGTACTGCTTATTTACATTTTTACATTTTCCAGCATTTAGCAGACGCTCTTATGCAGAGCGACTTACAATTAATACAGTCTTAAATTTTTTTAATGCAATTGTGGATCAAGGGTCTTGCTCAAGGACCCAACTGTGGCAGCTTGGCAGAGGTGGGATTTGAACCCTGGAACTTCTGGTCCAGAGTCCAGTACCTTAACCGCTAGGCTACCACAGGCAAGCAAGACACTGATTCAGCAAATCACATTCTGCACGTTCTGGACAGCAAGTTGACACACAGTAAGAAGGTCCTGGGTACAGCAAGTAAACCCCCCCATTTCTGTGAGCAGTATATACAGTATAACATAAGATACCCTTGTTAACAAGTAAGCACATATAATAACAGCATGGCTCCTAAAACAGATCAGGTGCTAAACGGGATTGTCTGCTGTCCATTTGGCGCATTATAAAATCAACTATATGGAGATCCAAACTGTAGAGCAGCATAAATAAAAAAACCTATATACAGCAACAATGCAAAACAATCCACTTTTAAAACTACAGCAATGGGTCTCTTCAGTTCCCAAATGGTCACAGTGTGGTTAAGAAAAGCAATGAGGTGATGCAACACCATCTCTGTCTCAAATTCACTGCCATATATATTTCAAAACAGTGGAAACATTTGAAATGTTGTCTTTTTCATATTTATTTTAGATCATATTTTTTCTAGATCTACTTTTTTGGAAACCAGGTTGTAGCATATATGCTCATTGACAAAACAATACCACTCCAAGGAGGAGCTGTTGAAATCAAATGAAACTTTGTATGTGTGAATGTAATGATGACATATTTAAGTGATTTCAACATTAGAGCAAATTGATAAGTTTAGATGGAAAACATTACAACTGAAAGGAGGCTCTGGTTACCCTGCCAGGCCATGTCTAGCCTGGACACAAGTTTAGATTTGGCAATTGATGCATAGAGGTACTGTATAGTATCATTTTGTACAGTCACCTACAGATGTTGCAGATGGGCCTATGGAACGCTTGGGTTGCCGAAGTTGGCATACCAGCTGGTCCCACAAATGCTTGATTGGCAATAAATCAGGCGATTGAGCAGGCCAAGGAAGCTTTGCAATCTGTCAGAGACATTCATGGGTGAGTATTATCCTGCTGAAATGTGTATCACTACTAGGGGTGACTGACTGCCATGTGCACTGGCTCCACGAGAGACCACGTGGTCCCCATACTCAAACTAGACAGCTGTCAGATCCCGATCAGAAGCTTCAGTCAGTAGCTGTCCAAGTTTGTTAGTCACGAGTCCTTTGGAAGTTAAGGCCATGGTGATTGGCTGCCAATGACAGGTAACATAACGGGTGCGGTGATAACAAATTTTCCTTCTGCTAAGAACCTGTAAATGGTAACACCCATGTCTGGATGGTTGGCAACATCTTTCGGCAAGACCCAGTGTCTGATCAGAACACACCTTTCTGCCTGAGCGATAACTGATAACATGCTGAGTTTTTCAGCAATTCAACATTTCTAGAACATTTTTTTGTCAATTAATATAGTAAAAGGCTATTCAAATGTTTCTTCTTGTGACAAAATATTCATGTTAGGCACTGAACTGTATATTAAAAAGGATCATATAAAGAGATCTTAAATCCATTTACCTTAACAGCATATTCCACACTGGTGATTCTATGGACACAGCGTTTGCAGACTGAATATGAGCCAGTGCCGATATCCTCCTTTATTTCATACCCGTCAGAGAAATGGATGTTGTTGCCATGAAGTTGCTGAGGGGAAAAAAAGGTAAAACAGAAAACACAATGACGCACGTATTCAGTGCCTGTACTTTTAAAGAAATGTGCGTCCATCAACATTTTATTCAAATACAGCCAATGTATGCAGCAAAAAGTATACAAAGCCCATGTTTGTAGCGAGACGTTTGATTCAGCAAAAATAAAGTCCAGTATCCAGGGTTTAACAGTCAGTCATTACATAAGAGATTGTTCTGTACGGTCAATACATGTGCAGGGTCAAACCCAAATGCATCAGCTCCAACAACCGAGCCAGTCAGTCATCTTGTCACATGTTCTCCCATGTCAGCAATGTCCACTTCACCTAGACACCATCAGTGAGATTTGTTGTTTTAGGTATACTCCATCTGGCAGAATCAGATCAGCTTCCAACTCTTTTTTTTTTACATCTTACTTTGCTTTGTCATGCACAAGCAGCCTCTGTGGAATATGATTGTCTGCAATACCAGACCAAAGTACACTTGAAAATAGGCCTTTATCTTAAAGCTACAGTATCATGTGTCATCCTATGTATTCACCCTGTGTTATAATGATGATGTCGCCAACCTTAGTTTTGGAGCTCATGCACTTTTATTTGCTTTTTTTTTTTTGCAATTTTAGAGATCTGCCTTAAGAAGCCGCCTGCTCAACAACAGATTTCCTAGTGGAAAATATGTTCTGTAACTTAAGCAGGGCAGCACGGTGGCTCGGTGGGTAGCAGCGCTGCTTCACAGCAAGAAGGTCCCGGGTTCAGTCCTAGGGTGGAGCGGCCTGGGTCCTTTCTGTGTGGAGTCTGCATGTCCTCCTTGTGTCTGCGTGGGTTTACTCCAGGTACTCTGGTTTTCTCCCACAGTCCAAAGACATGTGTGTTAGGTTGACTGGTGTCTCTAAAGTGGCCCCTTAGTGTGTGACTGCGTGCATGACTGTGTGCGTGGGCCTTACAATGGTTTGGCTTCCCATCTAGGGTTGTTCCTGCACTTGTTCCCAGAGTTTCCGGGTAGGCACCGGCTGGTCCGCTACCCCGTGTGGATTAAGTGGAAGATAATAAATGAATGAATGATTGTATCTTAAGCTTTGTATTCTATTTTAATACAGCCATCCGTTACCACCAGAATGTACCATAATATGGTAAATGGTTCGGATAGCGGGTATTCAACTAGTGAGGGTATGTTTCCACTAATAAGTAGACGTAAATTCCTACTGCGTTCTGGCATGCTGACAACACCGACTTTCAATGACATGAACATGCAGTGCTGCTTGAGTTTTAAGCCACCTTTGTGTCACTGCTGTCTACGTGCCAAAAATGGCCAGCCACTAACATTCAGTAGGAGCACTGAATAAGTATTAGAGGATGATCGACACAAATGATGTGAAGGATGTGCGACAACAGATGAGCTACTGTCTCCGACTACATGAGATGGAACATAAGGGTCTCCAATATAGTGGACAGTAAATGAACAGTGTATTAAATTTCCAGCAGCACTGTTGTGCATGATCCAATCGTACCAGCTCAACATACACTAACACATCAGATTCGCTGCAGTGCTGAGACTAGTCCATGACTCAAACAGTACCCGAAGTCTGGAAGTCATGTGAGGGTCCTGACCATTAGATAACAGAGTATAGGTGATTAAAAACGTATGTAGAGAAACAGATGGACTACAGTCCACTAAAAAACAGTCCACTACTAAAACCACTAAAACCTAAATAAAGAATAAGCAGTACGAACTAAAATATAAACTGAAAGATACATAATTGTTAGGAAATACAAGTGGTTGACTAGTCGGTATGTAATTATGCAATAAGTGTTTAGACAGTTATAGACTGATACATTTGTATACTCGTTTAACTTGCTGTATTTGATTAACTTTCTACCACGTGTCTCAAAGGCGTCCTTAAGCAATCCAATTGCAAGCGGCTACAAATACGTTTTGGGTGCATTTTTTTTAGTCTTAGCTCTATCCAGATACAATCCTGATACTCCAGATGCATGAGATGACGTAGTGTAAGTTACAGAATAATCTGATTGGCAGTACTGAAGTCTGGTCTTGATCTCAAAACCTAGAAGTCTCAGTCTCTTAACTTATTTGCACTTAGTCTCGTCCCTGTCACAGGCTAAGGTGGACTTGGAAACGGCTGCTGAGACCAGTCGAGTGCAATGTTTCGGTCTCAGGCAACAATAATTTTAAACTGAACTTTTGCTATCCATTTGCACAGAATAAATCAGTCCTTTCTCTAAATGCCTACATAAAAACTGCACTCAGCCTGGCTAACAGGGAGAAACACTTCTGCTCTCGTTTAGCATCCAATCAATGAACATGTTTTATTCGAAGTAGTCTGACATCAAGACTTGAAGTGCACATTTCGTTAAATTGCTTTACCATGTCCACAAAATCTGGAATTGAATATACTGCTTGCAAAAATTAGGGGATAATTCATTTTGGGATATTTTTTTGTTTGTTTATTTTGTATTCTCTCATTTTTGAAAGCATTTAATCATATAAATGGGTAGAATGGTTATGTAGGTACTTATTGTAGGTCATTGTTTGACAGAAAAAGGGAAATCATTATCATTGCTTCCAAACGTTAGAATTTAGATTAGACTATTAAGTTAACAAAGAGCACAAAAATGGTCAGAAATGATATTGAAATGATACTGGACATATATTTAACATGTAATGTTAATATGACTATATTCCATTGTCTGCTTGTCTGATCTCGAGTGGCTGGTGCAGGCAAGGTTTTCTCTGAGCTGACGCTGTAACACTCACCAGCACTATGGGGTTAACTGAGTTGGGCCGTGTCTCTGCTATAGACTTCTCGTGTCCCAGGTTAGTGGCCACAAAGCTGAAGCCTCTAAAAAGCTGATGGGCATTAGCGCTGGGAGGAACACCGGGTGAGTCTGTGGACAGACAGGCATTGAGAAAAATAAACAAATAAAGTAGTGCACCATGGAAAAGAACAATTGATCTTATGCAAGTGCTGTGAACTGACTTATCAAAAGGTCACTGAAACCATATACATATGCCTAAAGGCTACGATTGGTTGGATTTAAAATCAAATGCGAGGCTGCAGTTTGTGTGATCACAGCTTCACGCTTACTGACAGCAGACGGTTACATCACACTAAATCCCAATAAATGAAACTCTACAGTCTTTGCATAGCAGGGCATAACTGAACTGGTATGCAATGGTAACCATATTATTCAGGCCCAGCATGTTGCTGTGCTCTTGCCTCCTGCTCAATTGCAGTTTTTCCAAAGTTATTCTCATTTTGGTAGTGTTGCAGTAGCAAAGTCTGGTCTTGGTCTCATCTCATTCGGACTTGACTCGGTCTCAGGGTAAAGTAGACACGGAAATTGTTGTGGAGAGCTTTCAATTTTTACTGAATATCAACAATCCGTTCAAACAGAATAAACGAGTCCTACATTCCTATATAAAATCTACTAACAGAGAAAACAAGTTACTGCTCTTTTCTTCAGTATCAATCAATGAACACAGTTTATTTTGGATCGTCTGTGTGAAATCGCAAGTGTGCGTTTTCGCCCGCTCACCGCACCCAAAGAGGATGGGTCCCTTTTTGAATCTTGTCCCCCCCCCCCAAGGTTTTTTTGTTACAACGTTTAGTGAGTTTTTTTCTTTCCACTCTCAACCTAGGCTTGCTCAGTTTGGGATTGGTCTTATTAGGTAATATAATATTGTGAAACTTTGAGACAATGCTCCATTGTAAAAAGCACCATATAAATAAATCTGACTTGACTTTGTTAGAATTGTTTAGGACAGATTTTGTTTGAGAGCAGATTGAAATATTATTATGTTTTCACAATTAATAACATAAATGGGTATAATGGATGTTGTTGACTATATTCGGCTGACTTTATGTAGTGGCCTTCTGATTAAATATGAGAGAAAAAAAGAAACAGAATCATCACCATTATTTGCGTATATATATAGTTATACATATAGTTATACTGCCTAAACTGGCTAAAAGTATAACAATAATAATAATAAATAATAATAATAATAATTTAGGTTATACAGTATTTAGTGTTATATTTCACAAAATCATGATCATGATCTATTATTATGATATGTCATGATATGTACTATTATTTATCATGTATAATAAATCAAAATAAATGTACAAGTGCTTTCCCAAAATCTAGTGGTCTTGACTACTACGCCAAAATTTGGTAATTAATTTTACATCACAGGCACCTGTCGGAGTGCGGGAGGTGAATTCGGGATCGAAATGAAAGGTGTCTTCTGGTCTGCCAACAGCTGGCTTGAATGGAGGTTTGATCTCCCGTCTGTATAATTTCTGTTGTTTCAGAAGACAAGACATAACATGATGATGTTAGGAATAACAAAAATGTCTTTGTTGCTTGAAGATCATGCTTTGATCAAAATGCTAGTCCATGTACATCAACTCTGTATAAAATCATAAAAAGACACATACAGTAGAGCTCAAAGGTCCAGAGAGCATGTTTTTAACTAAATGTTTTTCATTTTCTCTATTGTAATACATGTTAAATATGAGCAAAAATACATCGATTTCAGAATTGGACCTAAAGCCTATCAAGCATTTATGGGAGCACTTGAAATCAGAGCACTTGAAATCAGAGTTTGTCTGCTCATTCGAATTGCATACCGATTCGAGGGTCTGAAATGAAAACCATTTGCCACCGAATGCGTAATAGAAGTAATTTCACAAGCAGTCTTTCAATTGTCTACACACTGTCTGCTAATCTAACTGTCCTCTAATTGTGCTGTCTAATAAGATGGCACTAGCTGGTTCAGTGGAAAAATCTTGCTGACAATTCACGTTTTTGTTGATAGTTGCATTATTTCAGACACATCAACTTTTTCATATTTAATATCACCCGTCACAAAAGATGACACACAAAGGCTCTTCTGAGAGTCAAAACCCAAATCCTGAATCCTTTTACTTCGGACATTTTAGCTGTACTGTGACCCACCATGAGCCTGCAGTGAAAGCAATCAATCAGCCTTGCACTTCAGTCTAAATGAATTCATGCACAAAATCTAGCTTTATTCAAGGTTCAGACTTGATTCTAACCCTAGTAAAACACAATTTCGAGGTTGGTCCATGTTCAATCCGACTTAAATTGCTTCAGAAAATTGGCACATTACAGCAACAGCAGCTTACTGAAATATAAGGATGGCCAGAGAAAAGTGGCTTCTGAAAGAAAAAAGCATGCTCAGTTCTCAATCCAGGCCCTTGATTCAACCTTTAAAAGCGTTTTCTAAGAACCTTACATAAGATTTGTGTGTGTGTATGTTTCTCAAACAGAAAGATCTCCTGTTCCATACTTGTAACAACCTTCATTTTGTCCCTGAATTGAAATGAAAAACAACTGTTGGATCTCTACAGCAAGTTGCAAGAAAGCACACTCACGTTCCAATCTATGGGGGCGAAGAAGTGATGCCTTTTGATTTCCTCTACACCATCAGGTCCAGCTCCTAGAGAGCAAATAGACAGGCAAAGATGAAACAGAATTATTATCAGCAATATTATTTATGATAAATTATGACTCACAGATCTAGATCCCCCCTACTTAAAACATTTTCCTGTGTGCCTCTCAGAAATAAAATGCAAGGATGGGTTGCATTCATTCAATTAATGCAAGAAACCTTGAGACGACCACGATGTAAAAAAAAGATCCATCCGTCTTGGGCAACCTAGATTCTATGTAAGAATTAAACTAATTAACACAATTAGTAAGTCTAGAATAATAGTTTAAATAAACCGAGGCTACATAAAAGTGGGAACATATTTAAAGAAAATGAAAATAATACATGGACTATAAAAAATGAAGCAGAATACAATATTATGAAGAGTGTAATCCATAGTGAATATAAAGCTACAGCATAAAAGACAGTATATAAATAAAATACTGAATAAAAAAAATATAGATAATATGCGCATTTATCTAGTCCAGTAAGATGGAAAAGTTCTGTTGGCATTCCCCCCCCGTTTCAAATTTCCTAAAAGATACAATGATTAGAATTACTGTATTGTAAAGTCCAGTACTAAATGTTTTCATATCGAGTTTTAATTAATATTACTGATAAAAAATATTTGGTCAACGTCCTGTTTCACTGAACAGAACATGTACATTAAACGGCGCAAACAGTTTTGTGGGAAGGATTTTTGAGAAGCTAGATCTCAAAATTGTGTCTGAAATATCTTGCATTAAATACAGAAACTGACATACAGGTTGTTTTATTCAAATTAACAACTTCAAGAGACAACACTAACAACTTTCAAGAGACAACGTGTTCGTGTAACTGGGACCATTACAAAAACATTCAACTTACAGTACATTACTGGTCTATTTAATAACAGGCTTCTAAGTACAGTGATGGTGCTTTACATCAATGCATCCAACAGTTTGCAATGTAAGGCTTGGATGCAGCTGCTCGGCCATGGAAAAAACCCATTCAACAAAGCTCTCTGCAAAGTGTTGCCTCTGTTTCTAGTTTCTTTATCACATCTAATATCATAGTGTGCCGATTACTAGCTTGTAGTCGAGTTCTCAGTGTAATCTGTTCTTGAGTGGCAGCTAATGCAGGGCATAGGCATATCCTGCTGTGCTCAGCAAGGTGCCACTGCCGTACTGTCTCTGCGCTTCATGAATTATGAAGAATAGAATCAAGCAGTCAATTTCAATTGCAGCTCAGATAAATGGCGTTAAACAACGATAAATAAGCTTGCATGACTGGCCGTGGTGATACACCTGAAAAGAACTCCTTATACTTAAATCGAATCATCAAATAGCAAACATTATATTCAAATCCATAAAAATGAGGTTAGTCTCCCCTTTGCCACAATAACAGTCTACATACTTCTGGAATGGATTTCGGAACATGACTGTGGGGAGGATGCTACTTGAAATTTGTGAGACTTTGACAGATTTGTGACTGCAAAGTTTATATGCACTTAATAATCTGATCATAATCTGATTTCTGCAGTTAATCTGGTTATTTGAGTGGCCATGTAAACAGTATATACTGATTTCTTAGATTAGATTAAGGCCAAGAAGATTAATTACAAGATTAATTAAAAGAGCTGGATTCTGGCTCATTAATTAGATTTCTCAGCACATGTATTCCCTTGTTCCGACTTCACTTTTATCTCTGCGCACTCGCACACAAATGTGACTGTATAGAGTGTACGACTGTCCTGGAGATGGGTAGAGGAATCAAACAGTTGCCAGGGCTGCTTATCTTAAGGGATTTTGTGTTTATTTTGCTATATTGGCTGCAGTTTTCGGGGACTTGTATGAGAAAATTAAGAATTTAAATAATCTTCATCTTCAAGATGAAGAAACATTTTAATAAACTCTTTGATAATGGAAGTATGGAACATTCTTCTGTAAGATTCAAAATTGAAATCTGATTATTGCTGATATAGTTACGTAAACCTGGAGTTCTCTCATTGTCCAGTATCCATATCATTATCCATTTGCATGTAAACTCGTTAATCAGAACTGATTCTCTGCAGAATCAGACTATTAAGCGCATGTACTCACTGCATTCACTGACTGATGTTAGGCGATTAGGTCACAGCTAGTGTTTCACTTAAAAACAGATATTAGATGGGGTTGATGAAAGTGCTGATTTGTCACTAATACTAAAAATTTCCTTCATCGTTTAAGTAAAAAGTGTACCAAAGCCGCAAAATCAGCCACCGACCACTATTTCATTGTGGTTGACACCACCAAAACCAGACTGACAGATGGTGGCATGTGATCTGCCACTTCTAGGGATACTGTTCCACTCTGACAAATACCTCACACCACTCCTGCCACCTGGTATGTCTGTGCTCAGCCATGGAAACCCAATCGATGACGCTCATGAATAAGTAACCCTTCACGGTAACAGCACAGTTCTTGCAGGGGAGACTAAGGCAAGGCAAAGATCTGATCAACTGACGTTGAAATGAATGCCATCCTTCACAATCTTAGGTCAAACGTTACTGAGCTTTCCAATATGATCCATTATACTCAACATTTGTCTATGAAAACTGCATGGATGTACAGTTGATTTTATTCACTCATTACAATTTCTTAATTGTATTTAGCTAGATAAGATATTTTATTTGATTAAATGTGATTTGTTGGTACAGTGTCTATAGAAAATCATTATACCATATTGTAATGTTGGATTTTTGTCACATTACACCAAGACAATTAATAATGTATTTTATTTTACTTACTTAATAACTTTGATAACTAACAGTACATTATAATACTAATAATCAAATTGAAAATGAACACTTGAAAATAAAAAAAAATTCTAATAAATTACTATCATTTCATTAGTAAAATACTTGGTTTGGATTAGTAATCAGCCCATTAGAGTAGGCACAACCAATCGCTTTCCAGATCATACACCAGGCTAATGGGCCCAAGCCTGACAAACTATAGTGGTCTTAATTACTTCAAAATAAAACCACCTAATCACTACTGGTTCATGGTAACTTAAAAAATGTAAAAAAAAATATTTGTGGAAATGCACCAAAGGATTTCCCCACTGCGTGACTAATAAAGGTTCATCTAATCATATCTTAAAAATAAGGAGAAGGTAACAAAAAGATTTCAGTGGCTTTAACTACCCCTGTGAGAACTGTCCAGAGAACTAGCAATAACTGGAAAGTTTATGGCACCACCAACAGCTTGCCAAGAGTGTAATGATCAGGGGAGCTATCAACTGGCCAATGCCAACTTTGAAGGACTTCCAAGTCTTGATGGCTAACAGTGGTCATTCTGTGCACGTGGCAATCTCAAACTTTACACAAAGCTGGCTTCTATGACAGGGTAACAAAAAAGAAGCTGTTCCTGAGAAAGTTCCATGCCGAGTCTCGTTTGTGTTTTACCAAAAAGAACAATTTGAAAACAAATGCCATGTGGCAAAATATTTTCTGGTCAGATGAAACTGCACTTTTTCTGCGTTAACTGCAAGCGTTATGTTTGGCAAATTACAAACTCCGATGATGGGGGCAACATTATGTTAGTGTCAGGATTGAAGGGAAATTGGGTGCTACCAAGTACATCAGAATTCTTAAGGAAAACATGCTGCACTCTGCAAGACTGAAAATGGGCAGGAGATTAACCTTCCAGCATGACCTTAAACACACTGCCAAGAACAAAACAAAACAAAACAGTGACTTAAGGATAAGAAGGTGAATGTATTTTAGTGGTCAAGTCAAAGTTTAGAACTAATTTGATTTCCGGACTTAGAGAGAAGTGCATTGCCTGTCGTCACAAAATCGGACTGGATTCGAACATTTTTTCAAAGATGAAAGAGCAAATATTTTCCAGGCAAGGTGTGCAAAGCTGATAGGGATGTATCCAATCAGACGGTTAAAGGTGGTTTTACAAAGTACTAAGTCAGGGGGCTGATCATTTTTTCAACCTTGTTGTTTTAGTTTTTCATTTTTTAAATAATTTCCTTTTCTCACATAAATGGTGTAAGGCTTAATATGTGAGCAAAGTTGGAAAAATCAATTGTTTTGTGACTTGTGATTTCAGGCTATAAGACGAAACAGTTACTATTTCAAAGGGGTACGCAGATTTCCTATAGACACTGTAAATGTTCTGCAAAAACTCGATTGTGGGCATCAACATGAAATTTGTGTTGAAAATACTGTACCTAATCTGTTGGATGGATTCCTTTTAAAAAGTGCCCGCAGCAAGCTTTGCACCTCTGGGCTTAAGAACTGTGGCATGCCAAGCTTTGCCCTAAGGGAAAAAATAACCATAAAACCCTGCAAACATTGGGGTTGCATTGCATATACATCTACAGCTTTCCTTTAAAACTATAAGAGCTAAGAAGGGAATACAACAATAGATAAACAGTATACGATCTTACTTGAGAATAAGAGCCATGGTCTCCTTGCGATCTTTTCCTTGAAAAGGCAGAGATCCAGTCAGCATTTCAAACTGAAATGTAGCGTTAGGATTGAGTCAGTTTTGGGTGGTTGCTGACAGGACATCAAAACTATACACCCATCATAATTTTACAGTTTCAATGCATTCGGAAAGTCGGAAAGTTGGGAGTTATGGTAGCGTGGGTCTCTCCTCAGTAAAAGACCACCGGGTCTCACCAGGTCAGCTTTCATGTGTTTTTTTTTTTTTTTTGAGAGGAAATGCTTCTGTCTGGCCTCTCTGCCTCTGAAAGACTTTCCAAATGCATTGTATGTCCTCTGCCTACAATCCAAGTTGCTGTATAAATCACTTTTAAAAATGTTTAAGACACTGGAGAATACCTGATACCATTGTTATTGCCAAGCCTTAATGTTTTAACCTTTAAGATGTCATTTTTAAATGTGCCATTGCAAGTGAGAGCTGACAGCCCTTTGCTTTTTGGCTGAGTGAACACTACCCTCACTGTCCTTTTGTCTATCAGTGAGTAATCAAGATGTGTAACCTTGATAAACTGAGCATTCTCAAAGCACAATTGCTCATCAAGCAGAATCAACTGTCTGCATTTATACAGTCACAACTGTGGGGCAGTCAAAAATCAAATGCTTGTAAGCATTACACAAATTGTAAGAGTTGTTTCTGTCTTTATGAGACGTTTCAAGGCTGGAATAGCACTAAAGGATATGAATTGGAAAATAATACATGGACTGTTTTACATGGACCTTTTTCTGACTGCTGTAGTCAGGACCACTAATGATCTTCTACAGCAAGTCTTGCAAACAGGTATTCGCTGTTTAACAACCATCTGATCAGTGAAGGTTTGCTTAAATTACTGCTGTCTTAACAATTAAGATCAAATTCTGTCTCTTCACGAAACAGCCAACCCCAGTAGTCGTGTCAACAGTCAATCAATGCTGCAGATTCAAGAGCAGAGGCAGACGTTTCACAGCAGAACTCATTCGTCATTCGTGTTTAGGTGCAACTGCCTTACCCATTGTGTGCTTGCTTGCTCGTTAGCTCATTTTGGGGTTTGTGTGTGTATGTTTCTCAAACAGAAAGATCTCCTGTTCCATACTTGTAGAAGTACTTAGAGATATTTATACTTATAGAGACGGTTCTAACTCGGTTGATGTGTTTAGAGACTTTTTGCGCTCATGTTTGTGTGTATGACTTTTCACTACTTACAGGCAGTAAATGGCATTCATGTGGACATGTGCCCATCCTTTTGCAAGTAGTACTCCTTTGTACCTGTAAATTCTGTCTAACCGATATAAAACTGGGTCACATTCACATTCAGTCTCTGTTTCATCTGGCTGATCTTCCATGCTGTTCGTACTAGTGTATATCAATGCATCAAACAAGAATATAAGGTCCATCAGTACCATCCTAATAAAGATTTCCAGTACACAGAGCTGAAAGAGTACTGTATCTTCCATGATTTTGGTGAATTTTCATCAACTCTGAAAGGTTCAGGATGCACGGCTCATAGCTGTAATTAGATGGAAGCACTGCCCTTCCACATAACTGCTTACCATTAAGACACCAAATGACCACCAGTCTGCGCTTTGTGTGTGTCCTCTCCTGTTTACCACCTCCGGAGCCATGTACTCGATGGTTCCACAAAATGAGTATGCACGCTTGTCATGATCTATTGCTTCTTTACTCAGGCCAAAATCTAAAAAAAACAAGATAAATATTAACAAGATATTATATAATATTATCACCTCAGTGTACACAGCCTTATTAGGGGATATTTTATTGAAAATGTATGAAAATGTATATCAAAATTAAATATCGGGGCGCACGGTGGCTCGTTAGGTAGCACCGCTGCCTCACAGCAAGAACGTCCAATCCAAAGGTGGAGTGGCCTGGTCCGTTCTCCTTACGTGGGCAATGGCTGGCCCGTGACCCGTGTGGATTAAGCGGAAGATAATGAATGAATGAATGAATGAAAATTAAATGGCCCCTTATTTTTGTGAGCAGTATATTACATAGGCCATTATTTAACAATAGTATAATGACCATATACAATTATTTCTCAGTCTCTTTGTAAAATTCAACCAGAAAATACAGAAAATGTGTATGCAGTATTAAAACAGTAAAAAAACAGCTTCTCTAGGCTGCTGTGGGAACTAATTAGTGTGACCTCCCCTTACACTTGAGCAATGGCAGCAGCCTGAAGAAGCTTGATCAGGCATGTCTTTTGTAGAGCAGCAAAGAAACCACTTTTTCAGGAAAGGGGACAGTGCAAAAATGCTAAGATGTACTGTACTAAAGCTCACAAAGATCACTGGATCAAGATCAGTGAAAAAGAGTATTATGGGGTGTCAAATCCAAGTATGAACTGATCCTAGAGAGGTTGCTTGTCCTAACGCATGTGTTCGGAATGCGGGGGGAAACACCAAACAGAAAGGTGAAAATCCTGCGAGTCTGAGGTCCCTAAACACCATGAAACGGCATTTCAAGGTGTCTGATTATTATTATTATTATTATTGATATTTATTTAATACAGCTATTACATAGTTCTAACTAAGAACTTAGTAATTAATCAATTAGCAAACTAAGTAGTTCATTCAAAGTTGTGTGTACTGTGATTAACTTTTCCATGTCAGTATATACAATTTTGTAAAAAGAAAGTAAGCTCATGCAATAATCGATCACTTCATTAGGTACACCTCCATACGTCTACACTCATTTTATGATTGATATATCGTAAAATGCAAAGTACATAAGCTCATTAGGGCATACACTCATTTTTCAATTACAGATCTGTTTCTCACCATTCTTTGTCTGTCCTCTTTACTTTGTTCTCTAAGGTCAGGACCCCAAGGATGACCGTAGGTCTTATTTGGGTGATGGAACATTCTCATTACTGGACTGACACTGATGTGGTGGTGTGTGATTGTGCGTTGTTGTAGTATTGGTGGATCAGTCACAGCAATGGTGCTGGAGTTTTAAACACCTCAGTGTCGAAACAGTCCACCTACCAAAAATGTCCATCTACCAGCATCATGTGAGCAATGATAAGAGTTTAGATGATGACAAACACAACCTCTAAAATTCTCAAAATCTATAGATCTATAGACTCCTGTCTCTGACTTAGTATAGTATATATTGTGCCTCCTAAAGTGCACAGTGAGTGACCACTTTACGTCAGAGCTGAGAATGAGCCACCACCCAAATAGTACCTGAACTGTGGTGGTCATTAATATTTGAGAACAGTGTAAAATGGACAAACAGTGTGTAGAGAAATAGCTGGGCTACAGTAAGTCGTCTGTAACTGATCAAATGGACAATTGGTTTACAAACAATGGGCTGTACTCATTAAAGTGATTTTATGAGTGTAATTTAGCCTCTTCTAGCATACATGGCTAAGGGTCAATTACAGATAAAATACATCCTAAACTTACTATTATTTTCCTGTATATTTCACAAACAAATAAAACTAGGGAGTAACATAGTAACCTATGGTAATCGGTAGGTATACACAATACACCAAATGTGGCCAAGATATTTAACACCTGCACTTTACTGCTATGGAGAATACGAAAAGAAACAACAAACTATTTGATTTTAAGATACTGAGAATTCTCATGTGCACAAGAATTATAGCAATTATTATTTTACATACATGATTTTGAGGTTAATTTGGTCTCCTTAGAAGTATGAATTTATCGGTAGTGCATGTTCTTATCTGATCAATCTTAAGCAATAAAATAAAGGTTGCACCACAAATGTTCACATTAAAGTGAATACCCTACCAATGGAAGAATGCCACCAAATACTATGAATGCTCAGTGTTCCTGTTATGCCTGTATTTATTGGAAATAGCTTGAAAATCTTCTCTTTTTCAAGAGGTGAACAAGAAATATAACGGTACTTACCGGTAATCTTTATATGTCCATCCTCGTCAAGTAGAATGCTGTAAAAATACGGTAAATACGTTTAGTCGCCATGCTTTTAAAATGGTAATATATGCTAATGAAGTCATCCATGGTTAATCAACATTTTTTACAGATAAGTGTGCAGGATGTGATTGAAGATGTGTTTGTCCTTATGAGTCTGTGCGATGTCTTGCAGGGTTCGTTTTGCTAGACTTCATTAATCAATCCAGGTTTAATAACACTGTTTATGTGCAGATTTCTACTGAACAGGAGTACTAAAACCATCACGTCGATGATGAATGAGAGAAAATGAGGAGGAAAGTTTTTACATAATACTGTAGACTAATTTGTTTTCTCTCTGTTCCATCACAGCAGCTAATGTGGATCACAAACTGACCCATAAAGAAACCTCATAACTATATAGAGCATTTGCAGTTTCCATACAGGTTCTCCCAATGTTACGATGGCCTGACTTACAATTGAATTTAGTAGGAACAACCCTAGACAGGGTGCCAATCCATCGTAGGGCACACGCACAGTCACACAGTAAGGGCCACTTTAGAGACACCAATTAACCTAACACGCATGTCTTTGGACTCTGAGTAAACCCATGCAGACACGGGGAGGACATGCAGACTTCATACAGAAAGGACCCAGACCGCTCCACCCTGGGATTGAACCCGGGACCTTCTTGCTGTGAAGCCACCGAGCCACCGATGAGATATTCAACACATATTATATAATAAGCTTTATGTTAATAATTTTGCCTAGCTATAGTTTAATGCACATATTAAAATCATGTTTAAGGTATTGCAGCACATGATGTAAAGGATTACGTGGCAGGAGTGTTGAACGCTGGGAAATGTAGTGAGGAAAAGTCATGGCTGTCTACAGTATTAAACGTGCAAGGAAAACATTAGTAAACTCCTTGATTTACAATATATTCAACTTACGATGGATTCGTCAGGTGTATCCCCATCGGAAATGTATGTGCATGTATGTCAAATACATATATAGTATATTCTGACTTTTAATAAATATTATTTTCCAGACTCACAGAATCTCACAAATAATACATAGATGGGAGTAATCTGGTCTAAAGATTATTAATAGATTTCTGTCCAGCCTAAAAGAACAATGTTTCTAAGCAGTGTTGTGTGCAAGAGCATAATAATGGTGAGGCTTTCAGTTGTCTGTGAGGCATAAAGGCTTTGAAGGAGGCACAGCTGCTGTGTTAGTCACACCTGAAAACCAGAATGGATTTTTTTTTGTTTGTGTTTCAAGCATGTGGATCTATCAATTACACTCAACTGAAGGACTGTGATTGGACCCATGTTGAAGTTTGTGCTCAAGCATCATTAATCTACTAGCTCTGGCTTGAAGCCTGATGAGACTGCTGTAGTGAGTGATTATGAAGAGGAGCTCTGCAGATAAATGATTCAGGGATAAGAGCTGTTCTGACTGCAGTTTACTAGTCCAGAACTTCTTGGTCGCACTTACTTCTCTGGTTTGAGGTCACGGTAGATAATACCCAGGCTGTGAAGATGGTCCAGAGCTAAAGCCAGCTCTGCCAGGTAGAACTTTACATCCTCTTCAGTGAACATGACCTGTTGAGGACACCAGAAGATCTAATCACTCTTAACTCCCTCGTTCTCTCATAAACACCCTTTTCCTCCAACAGACGGGCAGATCTTCACACGTATCCCAGCATGTCTGGAGAGCATCTCATGATGGATGTCAGACCCCCACCACAACAAAACTGAACTCCTTTCCTTTGCCCCATTATCAAGATACTGCCATGTGAAAGTTGAACTCCTCAATTACACTTTCTGAGAATGCAAGAAACCTTTAATAATGAACTGAGCTTCTCTGATCATATTGCCAAACTGATACCCCCTTTAGAACATCGGGAGAATTCAACCATTCTTTTCCATGGACACAATTCAGGTGCTTGTTCCATCTCTTGTTATATCAAAACTAGATTACTGCAATGTTCTTTTGGGTGGTCTTCTAACCTGTACAATCAGACACCGGCAACTCAGTCAGAACGCAGCGGATCATCAGGTTTTTAATCTAACACTTTTCTCTTGACACCCCAATGGTACATTCACTTCACTGGCTCCATGAAGCTGCCTGTATCAGATACAACACTTTGATGCTGGCCTATAAAGCAAAAATGAAACGGCTCCTTCTTATTTTAAATGCTCTAATCAAACCACATTCGTACCTCATACACTCCAAGACACAAGCTTGGCTCGACTGGATCCTCCAAGTGAGATTAAAAGAAGTCAAGCATCAAGACTCTTCTCAATCCCGGCACCCAGGTGATAGAATGAACATCCACTGGATGTCCGAATGGGTCCATCTCTGGCTAAATTCTCACCTATTCACACTCAGCACTTAAGTAAAAACTGAAAATGCAATTGCATATTAAAAAAGGTGTAACTTGTACTAACATCTACTTCTGGAAGTCGCTCTGGATAAGGGTATCTGCTAAATGTTGTACATGTAAACATTAGACTATAAAGCTTTGTATACAGAGGAACAAGTGTCACAACTATTTCTCACCATTTCATTTAGTTTTCATCGTTTACTTTCGTTGTTTGACAAAAGCCGAAATGGTATGACCATATATATATTTATATATATTAAGCATTTAATAATGACTGGATCCAAAAATGCGTATTGAATTTGTCACGCAATTAATGGTCCTTTTTTCTTGTGCCTTTAGCATATCTTAGCCTTTACACTGCTAAAAAATATCCTGATCAAGTTGTTCAAGGGTCAACTTGGCAGCCCAACAAAGCTGTCAGACGAGATGCTGCTATTACTTTGCAAATTTAGCCTTCAGTTTTTTTTAACACGGCATACAAATTTCCCTTTATTTTCTGGTTGTAGTCTAAGAAAGGCACCTTAATATGCAATATGAATTACAATTCAATTCAATTTTATTTATATAGAGCTTTTTACAACGTAACATTGTCTCAAAGCAGCTTTACAGTAATTCAAGATCTTAAAAGGCCAATCCCAAGTTGAGCAAGCCTAGGGTGACAGTGCAAAGGAAAAACTCCCAAAAATGGTAGGAAGAAACCTTGAGAGGACCAAGACTCAACAGGGGACCCGTCCTCCATGGGCGGCCTAGATGTTAATTAAATAAATACTAAATGTATATGGAATTATAGCAAAATTAGTTTAAAAATAAATAAAAAATTATTAATAAAATTTAAATTAGTAATAGAAAAATTTGAAAATAAACTAAATCATAAAACAAAATTGATTATAAAATGAGTCCTTAGAGGGAGGTTCTTACATAGGTACATAGTCTCCTAATGTCCAACCAATGGAGGGAGTTCCTGCACTCTGGTGGGACCTGCCTCCTGCATAATTCACAGTAAGAACTACACATGTAGGAACCATATGCTCAAGCTTTCTGCCTCTTACAAATTAATTGCACTTGGAACAAAAAAATCTCAAATTTGGACTCATCAGACCAAAGGACCAATTTCCACTGGTCTAATGTCCGTTTCATTGTGTTCCTCAGCCCAAGCCATTCTCTTCCTCTTGTTATTCTTTCTTTGAAATAAACTGATGAACTTATCCTGTGCAACAGAGGTAACATGAACATTATTCAAATAGGGCTATTCATTTGTATACCAAACTCTACCTCTTCACAACACAACTGATGGTCTCAAAGCATTAAGAAATTCAAGAAATTAACTCTTGACAAGCCACAGCTGTTAACTGAAAGCCATTCCAGGTGACTGCCTCATAAAGCTGACTGCTGTCATCCAAGCAAGAGGTGCTTAATTAGAAGTATCTAAACTACAAAACATATTCTAGTTTGTTTAACACTTTTGTTCACTAAATAATTATGTATGTACAGGGTGAGTCAAAAGCCACACTACACCCTTTCACTTCGGAAATCAACTGCTGGAATCAGATGTGCAACATATCTTTTCTCTATATTAAGACAGAAATGTTTTAACTTATGTAGTTCGTCCCAGATAACTGAAGATTCAGTGGATGATTCTGATGTCTGGGGAACGCAGCTGCTGTATCATAGCTGCAGACTTCAACAATCGACACCCAGGAATTCCAAAAAACCAGGACACAGCCAGTGGTGGTGTGAAGACTACTACCCGACAAAGAAACTGCAAAAACGGTTTAGGCAGCCTTTGCAGAAAATTTTATTTAAAAATCTTAATTATTATTTTAAAATAATGTTAAAAATATTTCCTATTACGATATTAAAGACCATGGTCATTTAAGCAAACGGGAGTTAAAGCTGCACAAGTGTGAAGTATTGAATTTTCTATTTTATGGTCATTTGAAAACACTAAATATTGAGAATACTAATCCAATACTGTCATATTCAATTTTAAACAAGCAATCCTATAACATAGCTTGCAAATGGCTATATGAAGCATCAAAAGCATGACAGTGGCTGGCTTCAAGATCGTGTTCTATATATGTTCATGTGAATGAACTGCACCATGTCACTCAACATTATACAAATTATAAAAGAGCATCATGAAATTACTGGTCTGTCATCTGTCCTGATAACACTTTTTGGTTGGGGTATGGCCTTTCATTCAATGTAAGCAATACATAAATAAATTTGTATCATAAAGATGGAGTAGGCACTTTTTTAAAAGTCTACATCATTCTAAAAACAACATTCACCTTGATTTCACTTACCAGTAATGTTGGTCACGGCTTTAGCACTTTGGGTAGAAAGTTGAGCAGCATAGGCCTCAGCAAGTGCTGTAGCCAGTGGTCCTACATCAGAATCCAAGGCGATAGGCACTGTGGTGCTGCCATAACGACTAAGTGCTAGGCGTAGCTGGGGGGTATTGTGTTGCCCAGGGAGAGTTCGGGCAACCACCAGAGCAACTACTGTAAATATGAACGGCACTAAAAACTGGGCCACCATCACCTTCCAGTTCCGCCAGCTGTACAGTGCCCTCTTTAGGAACATGGCATAGAACTGCTGCAGGTACAGCTTCACCTATAGTGGGAGATAAAACGGTTAAGAATAGAGACACAGAACACAGAGGTTCTGAAGAGGTTCAAAGTTAAACAACAAGGCTTACTTATTACATGCACTAAATAACATGCACTAAATTAAATTCTCAGAACTGAATATTTCAAACTATTATGAATAATATATTTTTTTTTAATCATGCACTAGAAAACAACGTGTTAGTCCAATAGGAACATCATGATCTGCAAGTGTTTCTGAAAGTGTAATTTATAATTATTATTATTATATTATATATATTATATCATTATTATAATTTATTCATCCCATAATATCAGCTTGGTTAGAAAACTGACAGGCTTCTGCAAATGGCCATTCCACAAGGATGATCAAGCTATAAATACCTGTGAGTGCAGTAAATAAGAGGTAGTACAGTGCAGTGCATGTCTTGTTCGATGTGTGTAAATGCGTCACAAAGCACACGTCACACAACGACTGGCAAAAGAAGAGTGATTGCATTTAGGTTTGGCAAAGGCCACTATGTGAAGGAAGTAGCTGAATACGGGTTTTACAAGTCTACTAGCTCTGGAGGCTCTTTTTTTTTTTTTTTTTATAAAATCCTGAATAAATTAGCTAGTCAAACTGACCCCCGTGTTGAGTTTGATGTTAGAACCATCCTCTGAAATCAGCGTTCCACTGTCAGTAAAATCCGTCACATCAGTCATGCCGCTAGTGCTGCTAGTATCATCCACGGTCCAGTCGTGTGATCTGCGCTCATGCTGGTACTGCAGGGCTGGAAGCTGGATGGCTTGAATGTCTAGGCTGGAGTCTACCAGCTTCCCCACCCTAGTTATTCAAACAATACCAAATGAATAGGGTTACAGAAATGTATTTCCATACATTATATCACACTCTAGTTAAATAATGCACAATAATCTTTGCAATCTTTTAGAATTAATCTTAAATCATAACCTTAATTATAAAACTCCCTTTGCTTCTATTCAGTGTTCTCCAGTACTACTAATTTAATAACAATATATGATGGTCTTGGGTGACCATGTTGCACTCTTGTCCAGTTTGACATGCTTCTCTTCACCCCTACGCATATGCCTCATGTTTGAGTTTGCATCTCATTTGAGTAATCCAACAACTTTTTTAAGTTGTTTCATTTGCTTTTATGATGATCTTGTTTAATGAAAGAAAATCAAATATTTATTTAAATGCTTTATATTCATTTTGGTCATGTGGTCAGACCAAAATAGAGGTTTTTGTTATAAACTCCACTCTGTTGTGTTTGGAAGAAGAAGAAGGATTAGTACAAGCCCAAGAACACCGTCCCAATCGTGAAACATTGGGTTCTGCAAAGGGCAAAGGACGACCGCACCGTACTGAAGGTGGGATTGATGCGGTCAAGTATCGCAACATTTTGGCCAACAGCCTCAGTCAGGGCAACTAAGGAGTGGCTCCATAAGAAGCTTTTCAGTGTTCTGGAGTTGCCTAGCCAGTCTCTAGACCTGAACCCAATAGAAAATCTTTGGAGGAAGTGAAAACTTAACAATGCCCAGCGACAGCCCCAAAGATCTGGACAAGATCTGTTTGGAGGAGTGATCCAAAATTCCTAGGCAAACTTGTTCAAGAGCTGCAGGAAACATCTGACCTCTGTAACTGCAAACAAAGTTCTGGTTTTCTACTGTATCAAATACTTATTTTATGCAATAACATGCAATGTAATTATTTACACATATTTGGCTTTCGGGATTTTTAAATTTTGTCTCTAACAGTTGGTGTACCTGAGATAAAACTTACATAACTTTCCACTCTTTGTAGGTGGGAAAAATTGCAAAATACTTATTTTCCCTCAGCTTTTTTTTGCCTCCAAACACAATCACATGTAAAGGTCTGGAGTTCATGGGACACCTATTGTGACTGTAACTATGGTCAAAAAACAATTCCAGTACCTAAGGAACACTTCTTCCATGGTGGTAACAGATGCTCCATAGCTTGCAATGCCCAACTCCTCTCTGTTCATCTCCAGCTCAGCAAACAGGAGCTCAAACCTGCAAACATACAGCGCAGTCAAAGTACATTTTAATAGCCTTCACCTCTATCCAAAACATTAAGCATGTGATAAGATCAGAAAAGCCATAAGATTCAAGCTAAAGTGTTAGTAAGCAGAATTTGTTTTAGCTCATTGACACTGCCAGATGGTTCAGCTGTTGCCTGGAAATTTTAAATGACTGATGAAATGATCTGTTGATAGTGGTCTTTGTGAGAAATAATGAGCGTCAAGAAGATGGTCATTGTTTAAATGCTTTTTCTAATAAACAACAGAATGCATCTATATATATAAAAGTCTTAAGACTAAGACTGGGAATGTTGCTTTTCTGGATTGACCTGGGCTAGGCAGCATGTTTACACTTGTAGATTGTTATCTCTACAACTTACCAACAGAGATACAAGATAAAACATAACATATTCGATGAAGCACACAAACTTGCAACACTCAATTGTGTGTTGTACAATGACTCTCGTTTATCATTAAATATTATGACTATATTAATTTCTGATATATGAAACATTTTCAAATGTATGTGAAGGGTCTGTACATAAAAGCTAAAAACACTTGGCAGAAATGCAAAACAATCAATTTTCCAAAATAAGAATGGATAATGAATTCAATACTAATTACAGCAGGTTTACAGTGAACAGGTTTGTCCTCTGTTTCATGTGTATAATCCTAACCAGCCTCTCCCCTTCATGTGTTAGGCAGGGTAAAATCCCCTGACTTGTGGCATTTAAAGCATTTGGACACACCAACTAGTGCATATGAGTTTGCTGAAGCAGCGGAATATAGTTGTTAATAAATCTTTAATAATTAAAGTTAAATGTTACAGAGAATACTTCTTTAAACATATACTTCAGAATACTTCAATATATACAGTATGTTTATATATACCACAAATAATATAAATGAATATGTTTGATGATGCCATGCAAAAAAAACCATAAATCCCATTTACTACAACCCACTTTAGCTGCTTTTGCTTCCTGTAGTCCTAAAGCAGCAGCCTTCGTTGAAAACTGTTTTTTGCTGTTTTTATGGTTGGTTTGGTTAGTTGGTAAAATGCAATAAACTTCCTCTGATGAACATATGTTTATACTACAGCACACATTATCTTTTATTACATACATTCATACACAAAGTTTGCATTCAGCATTTGTTCAGCATTGCAAGCAGCATGCTGTCATGATTTCATATTGCTTTGGGCTTTTTTTTAACTAAAGGTGAAATTACTTTTCTTACTCTCAGAAATTTGACCTACCGGCTGGTGCTCTCTTTTGGCAGGATGTAGGACAGTTCAGCCCCAGCACTGCTCTCCAGGGTGGCATTAGGCACGTACATGAGGACCAGGCGACTGATCTCAGACACATTACACAATGCATCTTTCACTATCACCATGTGGTAGCCAGCACCTGAAGGCCACAAACAAACCAGTTAGAAAAAGTTCCAGTGTATCATCCTAATTCAATGCTCAGTAGCAATAGCATGTCAAGGCACCAGACCTTGTACAGGTATGCACCATTTTTATGCCCAAATTACGTTCTGTGGAACAGCACCTTGCTCAGACATGACCATAATCGCACAGTCATTTTAGGCAACTGTACATTCTGTAATACTGTTCTGCTGAAAACAAGACTGTCCTAATATAATAGCAGCTAAGCTAAAGCCGAAACTGTTATGCACATGCTGAACCCATTTAAATATATGGATATTCACTACACTTACAGTAAATACTGTACTGTTACATATATTCTCTGTTATGGATATAGTAAAGCAGTAACACTGAAGACTATGGCATGACATGTATGTACCTGATACTTTAGTTTGAAGGAACCTTGAAGTATTGCTAACAGTAAAGATGATGAAAAAGAAACTCAAGTCAACGTGAACCAGTTTATATAATTGTGTTTGAGAGAGAGTGGTTGAGAGTACTACATACAATAGGATAGGCATGCACACTTACAAACACATTTATAACTTGTTACAAATAATTCAAGATAAAGTCAGTCACACACAACAACTTACACAAAGCAACATCATCTGAGTTAGAGAGAGTAAATCTTTAGTCCAACTGTGAATTAATAAGCCAGCGACTCCATACAGTGTCCATATTGAATGACAGAAGCAAAACGCATTGCTCTAAACAATAATAATAATAATAATAATAATAATAAGAATAATAATAAGATAACCTATCAGGAGATAAGATAAATAATAGGAACCACATAAATAATCCATTAACATAGCAATCTGTTTAAACCATGCACTAAAATATTGTAATTGGAGTTCAGTATACTACTGTACACTGACATCACAGCGGGCAGCATTGTACAGTGTCACTGCCATTTTGAGTCTGCTTTATGGTCATTACAGCAGGAGATTAAAAACAGATCTTTATTTCTTAATATAACTTAAAGCATTTTAAGCAAACCTTGAAAGCAAATGCCTGTTGATCAGATGGACTTTAAACAGCACTTTCCTGTAGCAGTAATGATAAGGACTTCTCTTAAGGTCACCTTCTCTGCTGATATGTAAATGGTGTTTCTGCTAAGTATCTACCTACCATATTTGTTCTTGAGGAACAGAGGTGAACCACAACACTGGAGTTCCCCACCAGCCATGATTGCAATTCGGTCTCCCAGGAGGTCTGCTTCATCCATAAAGTGTGTGGTAAGCAGGATGGTGCGGCCCCGTTTCTCTCCCTGAAGGAGATCCCATGTGGCTCGCCTGGCTGATGGGTCCATGCCTGATGTTGGCTCATCTAACATCACTACCTACATGACAGTCAGCAACTACTGTTAACAACTGCAATATAGAAATCATCTACAATGCAATGCAAAACTGGACAAAATACACAGGATGCTGGAGAGTATCTAAAAAGATTTGCTTTAGTGTGAACAGAAGTGTGTAGGGAAGACTGGTAAATTTAACTGCTTTAAATTTAAAAATACAAATTTAATTGCTCATTTTAAAGATCAGCTAGCTGGTCACCTTGATCATGAAGACATGCCTAATGCACTGAGTTTCTGATTGGCTGATTAGATACACTACTAGCAAATATGATTGGATATTTTAAAATGACTATGATAATGACTATGATAATATGATAACTCAATTACTGGGGATTGAGTAACAAGTGACATATTATTATATATTTATTGGGGTGAACAGAAGCATGTCATATTGGACGAGAGTACCACACATTGACTGTAGAGTAGTAGTAGGAGGGTGTATGGTCACCCAAGACAGCCAAAACAAACTGACAGCAACAGGGCATGAACAGAATGAGATTATCTAGGAGTTCTTGTGGGCTCGTATTTATTTTGAAATATCCCCTAGTTTTTTGTGAGCAGTGTATTTGTGAACAGGTGTACGTAATGAAGTGGTATAGCTCTAGAGAAGTTAGCTGTGAGATAGTAGACAGTACTGTACAGTACTAGGTGATCTACTGTAGTCTAGGTAATCGTTGGCTGCTGGAGTTAAGCCCCGCTACATCAGCAAAAGAACGCCACTGGTCGGTGACATACACAGGGAAGCTGTGTAGTTATGTTTTCTCATATCAGCTAGTTTTAACAATTATGCATTTTAATAATGAGGCTTAGAGTCAGACTGCTGAACTGCTAAACTTTTTGAAGCGAAAGCAAGACTGAGAGAAGCGCAACGGAGAAAAAGTGCAAAGAAAGCGAAAACGGATACTTCAAGAATATTAAACTCAAAATAGACGATTACAAACAGAAATATTCTGATTATAAAAATGTACATTTTTGGTTAGGTTTTTTTTGGTTCTCAAAACTTTAGGACCTATTCTGACGCCATAGATTTGTTTCATGCAGTCACATGGCAAAGAAAAAGTGACTCGAGAGTCTGCTTACCACATGCAGTATGGATCAGGAAACATTAAGAAGCAGTCCCAATAATAGTACATGCCTTATCAGCTCCACACTGATAATTTACAGCCACCTGATCTCAGTAAGTCAAGCAAAACACTAGCAATCACATGACAGATACTTATCAGGAGTTAGTTCTGAAAACAACTCCTGACCTTTGAATCTCCAATCAGAGCTATTCCAATGGAGAGCTTGCGCTTCATTCCTCCAGAAAGTGTCTTTGACCGAGAGTTCCTCTTGTCCTCCAGGTTCAGGATACGGATAATACGGTCCACCTCTTCCGGAATCATATCTCGAAGGTAGCCCTTCAACTGTAAAAATAGGTGAAACACAAGTCGGGAAGCATAAGAATAAAGAAATGCATTAGGAGTATCAATTTTCATAGAATGCCTGTTCATGTTTACTGAAGCCTTCTATTCAGTTCCTATAATGATCCTATACTGTTCCTATTCCTAATACTTCAATCTTTATTCAGAACAACACCCTAACTCTAATAGAACTATAAAAGTAAAATGCATTCTAATAATGTAGGTCTCCCAGAGAAAGGAACAATTACTTAAAATCTGAGTAAGGAAGAACTGTACTTTAGCTTTTTCATTTTCCACTGCATTAATAAAAGCAACAGCACTAAAATATTCCAAACGGTAGTGTAGATAAAAATAAAATAAACGGTAGTGTAGTGGTAGTTTTTAGGACAAACAGAATACATAAAAGAGCCAAATTACCAAATAGGAAAAAAAACATTTAATGTAATGTAATAATTACAAAATATATTGACAGCCTTGTTAAAAATGGTAAATAAAATATAAAAGAAAATGCTGCTTAGTGCCACATGCCTCTGCAAATAGAACACCTTTAGGACTGGTAAAATAACAGATTCTTATTTAATATTGCTATAATGGCATGTTCTCATTTAGCTTTTACACTGAAAGAAAGTCCTTCACACAAACTCAACAGACCCTACAAAGCTCCATGTCGGTATAGACAATAGACAATAAATAAAATATAAAATAATTTGATAGTTTATTTTAGTTTAAAATTGATAATAAGCTGATCAATCGCTGTATTGGGCAGCATACATACATAAGCAAGAAATTTAGCACGTTTGTTTGTTTCGGATTATTACCATATCAGCAACATGTTGGCTATTTTATGGCATCCATTCATCATTATTAATCATTATTATCATTAATCATTATTTCTTCAGATCATTTGTTTTTGACCAAGAGTTTATCAATTTAACTAATGAAACTGAATCTTTTCAAACTCCTTCATGTTCACTACTCTATAAAAAGCATTTCTGATGGCTGAAAGTTTTGAATATTCTAATAGAAACATGTTTTATTGTAAGGGGACAGTTTGGGGACTGTTCACCAGCCAGGAGGTGTCGGTGGGTAAGGCCAGTATGACCAGTTCGGCATCGGGTTATGATTGTCTGGTTTTGTCTTGTTCAAAAGTCACAGTTGTGTTTAACACTAATAACAGGAGTTAGTTTGTTTGTTTGTTAATTCGAGTCCAGTCTAGTACTCTATGCTAACATCAAAAGTTGAGCAGTGCTAAGCAATCTCCCTATGTTTAAAAGACACTTATTATGTATTATAATCATTTAAAAAATCGAAATAAAATGTATTTCAAATGAAGGTGAGACTTTTTCTGTCTGACTATTGATGCTTGTAAATATTTTGCACTTCAGAGCTTACTGTAAATATTTCAACAAGAAGTATTACTATCATTATTACTTGAGTACTAATGACAGACTGATGACAGGGGAATGGTGTTATGAAAAGTTTGAACACTACCTGTGCATAGAACAGAAGGTGCTCTCGAACTGTCAAGTTGTCAAAAAGCACGTCATGCTGTGGGCACAGGCCTAGACTGCGACGGACCAGGACCATGTCTTGGCATATATCATAGCCATTAATATATGCTCGGCCACTACTGGGAGGAAACAAGCCTGCAAGTAAAAATAGGCATAAAGAATGGTAGGAAATCAGACATCTGTACATAACTAGAACATGTATAATGATGCCAAAAGAGGTCCCATCAGCTGAATCCACAATTAAACAATCATACCAGTTAGCATTGACAGTGTGGTGGTCTTGCCAGCACCATTGTGTCCTAAAAGCACAGTGATTTGGCCTTCAAACATGTTTAATGTGAGATCCTTTACTGCCTCTTTGGTCTTATTGCCCACTTTAAAAACCTACGGGAGGAAAAACAAACGGATTAACTTGCTTAAATTAGTGTTATTACAGAAAAAAGAAGGATAATGAAAAGGAAAACAACAACTAGCATCACAGGTCACCCTGACCTTGTTTAGCACAAATGGTACAAACAACACCATCCGCCTTAAAAACAAGACTTTGTAAGCTGGTTATGGCACACTTTATGTCTCATTGTACCTTTGCTAGGTGCTTGATCTTGATCCCTGAGACCAATCCATTTGGTTCTTCTTCGATAAACTCTCCCTTGAGAGCTTTCTCTGTATCCTCCTCCTCCTCTTTCTCCTTCAGCAGGGCAACCCGCGGGCTGTTGCACCAGTAAGAGGGCTGTGCGAGTCACAGTTACAACAATATATACACACACACACACACACACACACACACACACACACACACACACACACACACACACACACACACACACACACACACACCGACAGACATCATGTCCCTCCCATACAGAGAAGAGAGTCAGAAGTAGGGGTGGCCTTAAATTATTATCACGATATTTTAGGGTACTTTTGCGATAACGATACATTTCAACAACATACAATAACAAAATATATTTTATACTTTGAAGTACCTCACCTCACAGTATTTTTGACTTTCCTCATACCCACATGCATGCTTCTGCTCGAGATGGTAAAACAGAGTAGAGGAGTTTCCCCCCCTTTTCTTGTTACAGACCTTTGGCTTACATATTACTGTAGTTTGTTGTACATCTGATATTTTACAATAACCTCCACATTACAGAAGTCGCTTCCCATTTTGGGACAAACTCCTCATCTGTTGCTCTGCCTACAAGTCACGTGATGGAAGTACGCCATACTCTGTGTAAATGCATTACATCGTTACTTAAGCACATCGTAATATCACGATATGGGTGTTTTATATCATTCAAAACTTACAACGGTATTATTGCAAACAATACGATATGGCACACCCCTAGTCAGAAGGCTTGCCCAAAATTACCTAAACAACCCTTGTGAGCTCCAGTGAGTCATTAACTGTGGTTTGTTTCGCCTCTTTGTAAAAAAAAAAAAAAAAACAATCCCTGACAACTGGTTCCTGATCCTAACCGTGTTGACTCAACATATGGGAGGGTGTGGCTCTGAACCAGTACAATACTTCTACGAGGCCACGTTAATACTACAGGCTAATTTGTCCTTTGTGCTGTACAGTTGGAGGAAGGGCAGATTCATTGTTTGGCACGACATTAGCCAGCTTCTAGACATTTTAGCACGTGTAGTCTTTATCTTATGCAACCAGACATGACAGAAATGTCTAAACAAACATGAACAGACGCACTAAATGAGTCGGAAGATGCTGAGGTAATCGTCCAATTCTCTATTCAATATCCGTAGCTATGTCTGATCAGGTATTCTGATCAGCATTAAACAAAAGGTCTTCCACTCACAACAAAAGATAAAAGGACTCTGAGGAGATCATAGACATCTCGACTCCAATCTCGACACTAATCTCACTCAGTGAGCATAAAAAGTCAGGGGCTGTGGCAGTGCATCGAGTAAAGCAGTCAACTATTGACCAGATAACTGAGGGTTCCAGAACCACCATCTGCCCCTGTTGGGCCCTTGAGCAAAACCCTTAGCCCTCAACTGCTTGGATTGTACAATTGATACAATCTTCAAGTGTAAGTCACACACTCATTTACATCTAACAGACAAACAAGCTTCTTACAGACTGCAGACTGGTTGGACTGCAAAAGCTGGTTACCATAGGAACATGCTGTGAAATCTGACTTAATTTTTATTCTAAATTCAGCTGAGCTTCACATTTTCACATAAACTTGTTCCTTGCACACCATAACAACCAAAAAGGAGAACACACAATGATATCATGTATATACTTTTAATTTAATATCAATAAAACAGTTTGTATTTTACTCTGTTCCAAAGCGATGTTGCTGTATTACTTGGTGTTCTGTGATTAGAAATGTTTTGACGATCCATTTTGTTTTATAGTTTAGTTTATTTATTCTATGACTAATTTAAATTTTATTATTAATTTATTAAACTAATTTTGCTATAATTTAATATACTTTTAGTATTTATTTAATTAACATCTAGGCCGCCCATGGAGGAGGAGTTCCCTGTTGGGTCTTGGTCCTCCCGAGGTTTCTTCCTACCACTTTAGGGAGTTTTTCCTGGCCACTGCCGCCCTAGGCTTGCTCAACTTGGGATTGGCCTTTTAAGATAATGTAATATTGTAAATCTGCTTTGAGACAGAGCTCTGTTGTAAAAAGCACTATATAATTAAATTGAATTGAGTGCGTGTGTGTTTATTTAACGTCACATCGACATCTATTGCCATCTATTGGCAGCCACAATGTTATGTTACTAGTCATGGGCCAATGTAGAGCAACCAATCAACATCACATGTCTTTGGACTGTGGGAGAAACGCAGGTCCTGCATTTAATTCCAGTGTTGCCAGATCCCATCAGAGAATCCCCCACCTGGTCTACATAAATAAACCCAAAAGAAACAGCTCTCTAAGAATAAGTGGAGCTAGCTGGCAACCATGTCTGCCCAAAAACACTAAATATAATCAGGTAATTAGTAGATATGCTCTGAGAAATCTGATTACCGAGTTCAATTCCAGCTCTCTTTATAAACACACCCAGTGTTATTGTGTATAAGCAGTATTGGCTCCTTGTGTGTGTACTCAGTGTCTGTATGCATTATTGTGTTTTAATAAGCAGTGTCCTCACCTTGTGTATAACTCTGAGTGCGTGCTAGCTATCTGATGAACAGCGTGTGTGTAAACTGTATTTTATGAGCGGTATTCTTGCATTGTATCTGGGTGTACGTCCTGTGTGTGTATTATTGTGCTTCTGCCTTGTGTGCAAGTGCACACTGTTTGTTTGTATGTGCGTGTGTGTTATCTGATATTCTGCTCTTATCTGTGTACTTGCTCTGTGTGTATGAGAAATGGTGAGTGTATGAGCAGAAACCTCTCGAGTCTAAGTGGACTGGGAATGTGTTTGAACATTATGCATTCTGAGTTGGGAGGATCCTAGAGGAGTGTGTGTACGTACCCATGTTCATTGTGCATCTACAGTGCTTACACACTAACTGTTCTATCTAAGGTACAATAGTGTGTGTGTGTGTGTGTGTGTGTGAGAAAGAGAGAGAGAGAGAGAGAGAATATATTCTGTATCCCTACTGTACTTACTGAGATAGAGTACCTGGTACTAATTGCTTTAACATTTCCATTGGTTGCTTGCCCCCTTATCTCTCCATGCTAAAAAAAACACTTGTTTACATGTGTAGACTGAGGCTCTATACAAAAAATTACCACTGCAGGGCCACCTCCAAGGGTGCAGACCAAGGTTTGGACTTAATCCGACATAAGCGAGTCATCGAGGGTGCAACCAAAGAGTTAAAACAAGAATTTGGGTTATGCAGACAAGCAAGCGTACGTTAATGACGCACAGCACTGTAAACTGGAATTAAATATAAGACCTGGTGCTCATAATGTGCTCAGTGTTTCCCAATTCAGTGATAATTACCAAATTTGGTGGATATTGTGCACGTTGGAACTCACAAAGGCCTACATTATAGTACAGTAAGGCCAGTAAGAGTCATTTGAGGTTTATAGAAAGGTTTGCTCAAACTCGTCTGTGATGTAAAACCTGACTGACATTTGCTGGTAGAAAATGTATTTTTTGTTTTAGACGTTTGAAGATATAAAGTCTGACTGAATGTAAATCCAAAAATACACAGCAAGTGTCGGAACATCCTTGTAAAGGGCAGGAGCGCGCACATGCACACGCACGCCTCTCATTGTCCTAATGAGGTATTTCCATTGACATAATGATTACTGTAGCTAATTAACGCTACAACTAACCTCAATTACCTATAGGAAATCATTCATGTATTTAGGTTTTTTTCAAAACACAGGCCATTTTTGTAATGAATAAATAAATTAGTAAATAACATAAATAAAACTAAACACAAGGCAAATATTTTTGTATTTCAAATAAGTTGCCACTTAGGTTAAAAAAATACAAATAAACAACTAATAAAAATAAACCCAAGGCAAATCTTTTGGGGTTTTTTTTTTTTTAATTAAAAAATTATTTTAAAAAAATTAAGAAATGAGGATTAATAAGACAGTCCTCAAAAGACATGACAATTCTTAGGTTTTCCTGTCATTGTAAGGACATTTGGCTGTCACACGTTTATGAAAGTACGCACGCACGCACACGCTATCCTGGTGGGGACTTTCCATAGTCATAATGATTACTGTAGCTTATTAATGCTACACCTACTCTAGCCCTAACTTTAAGCTTAACCTTAGTAACCTAAAGCAACTATTTCAGTTCTAATGGAAATTCTGATTTTCAATTTTAAAAAATAAAAATTAAAAAAGCATGATGACAATCAACATGCCCCCATGCGCCATGCCAAAACTTCAGCTCTTTCTATCATTGTGCGGACATTTGCAGGAAGCTTAAGGTATTATCACCCATTGCAAAAGAAACAAAGGTAAATAGAAACAAAACAAACATGGCTTGGTTTCTCAGTGTTTTTGTACTTTTAGTTTCAGTTATCTCTATCCCTGCACGCACAGTGTTTGATTGGAATGTAATACAGCAGGTGCTTAATCCTTTTAAGTGATGCACAAGCACAAGCGCAAACGCAACGGCGTGCACCATCTACAGCACCTGGCTGTCTCCTGAGCAAAACAGTTTAACTCTACATGCACGCTCCTAAGTGTCACACGACTCAATATATTGCCACATACAGTGCTTTGGCAGGAGCCGGGAAGCCGTTTGTGTTATACAAGAGGTCACCTGACGACACCACACATGACAGAAATCTTTAGCAGTGTGACAAACTACACAACACACTACAGAACTGTTTATGTATACGTTAATGATCCAGTAACAATGATCTGATTCATCTACTGCTCACTTAAGTGTTATCCTCCAACAACAAAGCTTTATCACTAACTAGATCATATTTACAGCTTTAAGCAGACGTGCTGAGCCCAGTTCAAGATCATGTGATGAGCCACTACGGGTATGCTGACATAAACAATAAAAGAGATGGCACTATCCAACACAACATTCTAAATCTGTAATGTGTCTGGACATGCACACTTTAAACAATAACTAACGCTAACATGACTCGCACAACACATCAGCACTCAATTCATGTCCATAAGTAATCTAGGAACTAGACTGAATATGCCAAACACTAAAAAATTTAGGGAATATTTCAAAATTAGACATCCCATAATGAAAAATCCCCTCATTTTTGCGACCAGTGTATTTGGGTGGTGGATCATTCTCAGCACTGCAGTCAAACTGATGTGGTGGCGGTGCATTAGTGCATGTTGAGCTGATATTATTGGGTTAGACAGCAGTGCTGCTGGAGTTTTAAACCACAGTTTAAAAAAAAAAGACAGCTTCTGACACAAAGCTTCTGTTTTTGTACCGCTACTCCTTCAGCAGTGAGCACAGGACGCTGGCGGCAGGACATTTATGGCTGCAATGACACCAAGGTGCTTAATACTCTAGCAGCACTGCTGTGTCTGATCCACTCACAACACTAGCACACCACAGCCATATCAGTGCCAGTGCAGTGCTGAGAATGATCCACAATCTGTGTGGGTCCTGAAGATGGATGGATCAGTGTTTTTGGAACCAACAAAGATGGATAAATCATCTTCAGCACAATCGGCTGATCGGGAATACCTCCCTCTAAGGACTCATTACATAATCAATTTTGTTTTTATAATTAAGATTATTTTATAATTTTTCCTACTACTAATTTACATTTTATTAACAATTTGTTATTTATTTTAAACTAATTTTCCTATGATTTAATATACAGTTAGTATTTGTTTAATTAACATCCCATGCAGGATGAGTCTTGGTCCTCCTGACGTTTCTTCCTACCATTTTAGGGAGGCTTGTTCAACTTGGGATTGGCCTTTTAGATAATGTATTACTGTAAAGCTGCTTTGAGACAATGCTACGTTGTAAAAAGTGCTATCTAAATAAAATTGAATTGAATTGAATTCTTATTCTTGATTTGAACTTCAGCATGGTGTCTTGACCATATCGAGATACCAAACTGCATTGTGCCGATGCTGCTGTCCAAGCATCTGAACAGGTGTACATAATACAGTTATAGAGTAAGTAGTCACGGGTTTGTTATTGAATATATAGGGCATTAAAATGATGTTCCTTTATCTTTACACAAACCCATTATGATTATAATTTTTCTAAGGCTACATTTGATAAACATGATGCATGTCTTGATGTGGATGCACTCACAATTTGCAGTAAATCTGATACTTTTTGGACCATTTCTTTTGTTAGCACTGGAATTAAATCTAAACCTGAACAAATGGCATGTCTTATATGGCGTTTTTTCTGCGGTTATTTTCTGGGTCACTACTTATTCCTATTCACTACTAAAAAAAGACAGCGGGGATAAACCTGCACAAAGGGATTCTTTCAGACCCATCTCTATAGAAATCCTTAGAATGTATTGAAAATCCTGAGATGTGCAGGCCTCTTCACACGTTAATAGGTCTTCATCCTGTTTCCTCCCGTTTCTTTGTGACGACTAATTCATTTTGGCCTGTGATGACTTCCATTAGTCTGTTTATTAAGGCTTAAGCCTCCCCTTTCCTCCAGATTATGCTAAAAAATTAGGTAATTAGGTGATGATATGGTCAGTAATCAGTCAGAATCACTAATATAATCAATCTGTTGGTATGTATAATGCTCTTATATGATTTTCCTCCATGTGTGAAGTTAGGGGTATGCTTATTCTCCCTATTATAAATCCTATTATATACGTGTAATGTTATTTGTTATTTGGACCAAAATTCTGCTTCAGACCAAAGAAAGTGAGAGCCAATAAGAAAAAGAAGCCGCAAGTCGCCACTTAGCCACTGCAAAGCGAGTCAGAGAGATATGGGAGGATTTTTGGGATCTCCGAGAGAATTTATACTTTTATCAAAGTTCAGGAAATCCAAAAAGGTGTGTTGACAAGAACACAACACGCCCACCACTTTCTTGATTTTGTTCAAGTGCAGTCCGTCAAGAGAACTTGTCAGATCACACTGGATAAGTTTTTCAAATGTTGACTGGAATTTAGTAAAAACTTGTTTTTTTTTACAGTATTATGCTTCACATGCTGAGTATCTATACCTTGTGTTGTAGATCGTTTTGAAAAACTTGCTTGAAAATGTATTTTTCAATTAGCAAAGTTCGTAAGCAACAGTAGTTCTTGTTTGTACGTTCGTTATATGTGTAAATCACACAATAAAGGTTTAATAAACATTTAATATGTTACAAATCACGTCGTGGCTTGTAACATAGGGCATGTTCGTTTAATCGGACCAGCCGGTTATTAGGACCAAAACGATGTGTTCCCATTAACCGGATTCGACTGTACATGATTGGTCAACTATTGCGTTGTATAAACAAAATGACTTCATGTCTCATACTGATAAACCAATGAGGTACGTATTCTGATGTTGACAAGGGCTTTCTCTACCTGCTATATTTCTGATCTGCCTTATCTCTTATTCACTATATGGACTGAATTCTCCATAAGATAAAATAAAAGTAATAGCCAGTTTACTTCACAAGGCTATCTTTTTGATGATTATTATTGTAACACACCACATGTGCATGTGCACATCAAAGTTTTGCATAAGAATTATGGAACCTTAACTAACTATATCCTTTCTATCTGTGTAATGGTTCCATTTATTAGGTTTTTATGACACCCATAATTCTGGAGCCAAAACAAGAGGCACTTTTCAAGGATTCTTCATGGTCCTGACCTTGCTAGCTAAAGGTACTCATAATTAGCCTTGGCCAGATAGAATTGAGCTGTGCTCGAGATCATAAAAAGGGTCATTTTAATGTAATAATCCATCCAGCACCTTAACCAGTAGTCCACCACAGTGTGTATACACTGGTACAGAGTGATTAAAATAAATGATAATTTGATTTTTCATTAAACAAGAACATTAGAATGACAAACAACAAGTAACCGATAGTTGTTCTATAACATTAAATGCAAAAAGTGCTATAGATAAGGCTGAAAGTGCTGGAGTATCTGAACGTTCCCTGATCTTGAAAGTGCACATACTGGAATTTCCCAGCCACTCAATTTGTTGGTATGCGATAATTGGAGAGCCATATGACTTCCTGAAGCTAGTCAAACAAAGGTAACAGTGGCAAAAGCACTTGAAACATCCCAAGCAGACTGTGGAATTGCTTTCAAGAGCCTGGAACAGTATGAAGATGAAGTATGAAGTATGCATGTCTGGCAACTAATAGCATGCACTACATTATCTACTGAACATTGTAGAACCCGTAGTAGGTGGGCTGATAAGCATCATCATGAGCACCATGGATGGCGTCCTGGAGGATCTCCTGTCAGATCTGTAAGCATTTTTGTGCATCAGAAGGGACCCTGGACCCCAACCGCACCAGTGTAGGGTCTGACAGTGGATCCAAGGACTTTCTCCAGAACTTAATAACAAGCAGGGTGCTGTTTTCTAGCTTGTAGAGGTTTGTGCATTGTTACAGGGCTATAATTCCCCAGACCACCACCAAACTGGTCATGCTGAATGATGATGATGATGAAAAGCGTCTACAAACCCTGTTACGTTTGTCACATGCTCAGGTGAAAGCTGCTCTCATTTGTAAAAAAAAAAAAAAAAAGCACAGGTTGCCAGTGGCAGATTTACCAATGAAGGTGCTCTTGGTAAATGCCATTTGAGCTCTGTGGTGCTGGACAGTAAGCATATGGTCCACTACAGGATATGGGACACTTAGGATACCCTCATGAAGCCTGTTTCTGATTATTTGTTTAGACACATTCACATCACTGGCCTTCTGGAGATCATTTTGTAGATCACATCCTATACCGCCTTGCATAATGGACTAGATACCAGCCTTGCTGAGGCATTAAGAATTATGGCCTTGTCCAGCTCTTTCAATAACTACCTGTCCCCTGGAATCTCACAGCAAAACCTCTGGCAGTGGCACATATTGATGTGCAACCTCTGTAGCATCTATCGGACCATGGTGCTAGTAGTAACGCTGACCCTAACCAACTGCAAACTCAACTCGGCCAGAAAAGATCCCCCCCCCCCAACCCACACACACACTACACACTACTACTTAACTGACCAGATCAATATCCTAGCATTTAAACTGAGTTGATGCTTTGAGCGTCGAGTGTGTATGTATATATAAATCCTGCAATCCAACAGAAAAAATATGTAACATTATATTGATGAATCACAAAGTAAACTTAATGGCAGCAACATTCATTCTGTCCATCTTTATTATGCATCATGCAAACAAAGTATTCGGGCAAAAATGCACACAATGTCTCTTAATGTCATATAATGGCGATTCTAAATAACATGTGTTCACCGATTGGATTCTGAACGAAAAGAGCAGTAACTTGTTTACCCCCTCTTAGCCATTGTGAGTACATGTTTTATAAAAAAGGACTAATTTATTTTGTTTGAATAGATTGTGGATACATTGGTAACAGTGGAAAAAATGTTCAGTTTATTTCAATGCAGACGCATTGATCTCGGCTGGTCTTGATTCACTTCAGGTGGAAGGAATAAAGAAAAGAAGGTTAATGACAACATGTTTCATTACAGACTTGGCAAAGATCAGTAACATCCCAGAGTTTACAGATTCACTAAAATCCCATGAGAAGAAAGTAGAATGACCTTTTGGATTTTATACTCCTCCCGTAAATGATCTCATAATATTTTTATGTGTTCTTGCTTACCATTGTAAGCCCAAATGTACACAGCTGATCCTCCTTAAATACACAGCTGAACTAAATGAAGACTCAAAGGTCTCCCTCTGCAGGATCATTTTGTGACAAATTAGGCATCTTTCGTTTTTTATGAGCTAATCAATATTCTATAAACGCTTTCAAGAGCAGGCAGTGATGCTTTTACAGTATCTTTTTTACAGTATCTAAGGTAATCCAGCACATGAAGCAAGGTGGAAGATTTGGATGGCTCTGCTATAATTTGTGTTAATGTTGGATTGTAGTATTTATATTGATTGATCTACACACACATAATATGACTGATTATGACTGGATTTGAGTAAAACCATCATAGTTTGCAGTTGAACAGATTTACTTTTAACAGCATTGCATACTGTCTTGGTTTTTGCCAGGGTATGTGAACTTGCTGCAGAAACATAACCAAAATATTATTGTTCATTAGACTTGCAAGTGCTGCAATTACCAGGACGTCTTGGTAATAGAAGTATGTAGGCTGACTGACAATGAGTGAAACTTTCGAAGTATCTTTCTACTGAACTTTACCATTTAGTCCTAGTTTTAACAAATTATTCGATGGAATATACGCTTTTGTTAGTGTTACCCAGCATTTTTTCCACAGTATTTTCCTATTGTGGATTGTGTAATGTAGATTTACTACTGGATGCCTTGAATATCTTTGAGATTAATAAAGTATCTATCATTATCATCATTGTTTGAATTTTGAGCATCGGATTATGATGTTAAAATAAATTGTAACTGAAGATGAACCTCTTATTTACTTTAGTATTTAGTGTTATGGAAATTAAAATGTTTCATTATGGCAGTGTGATATTACCAGCATGATAATTAAATAAGATTTACTTGTAAATCTTCTCCACCTATATTGGGTTAATCAAATTATCTGGTACATTTTAAATCTTTTTTCTTTATGGAACAACTGCATATTATCAAAAGTAAAATAAAGTCCATAGAGAAATGTTTAATCAACTTTGATGGGATTTTATTGGCTTGTGCAATGCCCTGACCATATCTTCATTATATGCTTTAGATAACTACATTGCCATCGGTGAGCTAGATTGTTGGTCAGTGCCAAACTTCACAGTCATAATCCAAAATAACATGAAGCTTTCTCAATAGAGTGAAAGCTGTTGTAGCAGCCGGGGAAGGGTCAAACTACATACTAATACCCATGTTTTTATGTAATGTTATGGTGTCCAGAAGTGTTTGTCTATATAGTGTAACTGAAGGGCTTTTACACTATCTGCACTGATAGTTTAAATAAGATTTTTGAGTACCTGTGAGGTGTCATTAAAATTCAAAGTGCACACAAGGTCAGTCACTGTCTCTTTTTATTCTTCGTTAGGCTGAAAATTAAAAGCTTGTATAAATGAGTATGTTTTTAACCCAGAATGGTTTGGGAGTTTGTCTGAATCCAAAACAAAAGTGCGAGGTTATTTCATAGTTGGGGGATCCACAGTCCACTGACATGACTGCTGTGCCACTATATTCACATGTATTTATAAATTTACACAGCAGATATTTCTACTTTCTTTGGGGCAGTCATGGTATGTCTTTGAACCTTAAGAATATACTTACCATAGGTGTAACAATGTGAAAAGGCATCTTTGATGATTCATATCTGCTGTATCATATCTTCCTGAAGAAAATCCTACTATCTCTGTAAAAGCCTGTGAGCGTCTTACTTTACTATCTATCTATCTATCTATATATATATTATAATATTATAAAAAATAGATTATAAAATAGATTATAGAAACATTTTTATTTGGTCAGCAGGCCATAATGACGATGATGATAATGATTTCATTAAATAGCCATTGTTGCTAGAATTGATGTTAACTAAATAAAATAGTTGTCTTTTCATATTCAAGGTTGTGTTTTTGAATTTGCTGTGTTTTTTTTTTTTTTTTTTATCAGATTTGCTGTTACTGGTTGCTGGTACTAAATTTGCTCCTGTGTTTTCAGATTTGCTGTTGTGATTCTGAATTTGCTTATCTTTTTTTGGATTTGTTTATATACATTTATAATTGAGAATTAACGTAATAGGGAAACACAGACAAGTGAGGGGTATAGGAGTATGTGGTATAGAGTTTTTAAAGGTAAGGGTCAAGTCTGGCCACTGAAATTCATAAATCTCAGCCTCGTGCGTTGTGGTGGTTCAGAGGCTGTTCAGAGGCTCAAATTGAATTGGATTGAAATCCATAAGCATGTCTGAGAGCTCAGTACCTGTGTTCCAGATTTAACACAGAATCAGATGCTAGGTACTGGAGCATCACACTTGTGTCATCACACGTCATTGCTTTAATATAAGAGATTCAGATCTTTTTTAGCCTACAGAACAGAATTACTTCACACAGTGTACATTTTGAAAATCTGTAGCAAGTTAGGTATTGAGGTATTTTGATGGGAGTTTTATTTTTGTTTGCATGTTGGCTTATCATTTGTTCTTTATGGTATTTTTTAAAACAAGATTTATGCACTTTCCATTATTCAAATATGTGGATGCTGTTTATTTGAATGGTTTTGATGTGATCAGTTGTTTGCTGATCATTTGTTTGCAAGTATTCACATACAATTAATGCTGAATTGTTAGACATTCAAGCAACTGCAAAGCTTTAGGTCACACCCCTCAGAGAATGAGATTGCCAAAATTATTATTTTTACAGATTAAAGCTGCCCTGTAAGCAGCACCTGATTTTTAGAAACTTCATGTGTTGGGTTTCCATGACTGAGCAGCTGCACACTAGTCTTTTATCACTGCAAGCAATTCTATGCATCAGCGATATTAAGCACATCACCAGAGCCATTGCAGGCCAGAGCAGTGGAATTATTCTTGTTATTCCATCTGGTAGCCAATTTCAGATTAGAAATTTATGTAGAAGCACAATATATCTGTGTAAGATGTCAGTCATCCAGCTCATTTTAGACATGTGTTTAAGTTGAAGTAAACTAGAATTAGTTTTTGAAGACAATTCACCTCTCATCCAAATGGCTTGTTCATTTTAGGAAGCTGATGAGAAGTTCCATTCCATCCAGAAGTTAATTTAACGTTAATGGGTTTGTCATTGGCCTAGTGGTTAAGATATTGGACTATGAACAAGAAGGTCCAGGGTTCAAATCCCACCTCTGCCACAGTTGGGTCTTTGAGGATGTTCCTTAAACCACAATCGCTTGGATTGTAAGACTGTATTAACTGTAAATCGCTCTGGATAAGGGCGTCTGCTGAATGACATAAATGTAAAATGCCAATGTAATGAGCACAGGTGACCAGCTCAATGCTCATTTCCATGATCTTTAACTCGACTCTTTGTAAAAAAAAAAATAAAAAAAAAGAGGCAAAAAAAATCTAATTTTAACCCCCCACTTTTCCTGGCCAGGGTTGCAGTGGCGGGCGTAACATTTAATGCAGATTTCATTGGGTGCAGTGCCAGTACATCACAGGTCACCCTAAACAAACTACTTGATCTTTACTTAACATGGTTCAAAGTTAACTTTTTCATACTTGCTAAGGAAACAGAAAAGCAACTGGAAAGTTCACTGTCCTAAACCAAATTACTAAAAAGTTTCTGGATTTTAGAGTGTAATTAACATGTAAGTAATCACTCAAGCTAGTATATTTAGTTCAGATTATTTATTCTGCATCATGCAATTGTTTTTCCTCTCGCTCATTTTACTGTTTAAAAAAATGTAAAAAGTGATTTGTGGTGATTTCTGCATGGAGGCGCACTCTTTAATGTGGCCAATCTTGCTCGGTGTGGGTAGAGTGTGTAAGGAGACTGGGGAATTAGACATGCAAAAAAATATATTAAAAAAATCCCAAACTTCAAAATGAACAAACAGACAAACAAAAAACCCCATTATTTTTTCTGCTGTTTATACTTGGTCTCTTAGATAGTAAATTCATTTTGTTTGACCTTTGGTATGGTTGTATGTGAATGTATTGTCTGTGGTTGCTGAGTTTAGTATGATGAAATAACTGGAAATGTATTGCTTGTTGATGTGAGTGTCTTTCCCCGTACACATGCTAAGAGCATTTTGGAGTGAAACTTGCATGTGTAAGCATCTAACCTTTAAAGTAGCTGACAGTGCTGCTACCACCTAGATTACCTTATTCACACTTTCTCTCTCACAATGTGGAGGACATTACTTCATCAATGTTCTGCAGGTCTTTAGTTGCGAGACTTTGGTGTAGCGTTAGCAGTCAGAAGTGCTGCAGCAACCCAGGCAGACTCATGCAAGCTTTCTCACTCACATGTACATTGCTGAGGACATTAATTCATCACTGTTCAGATCTTCAGCGTTACGTTTTAGTGTTCCCTGAACGTTATGTTTATGTCTACACAAAACAAAGAACTCAGTCACCTACTGCAGAAGTGAAAACAGTCAGCACAGTATTCTCTGTTGCTTCTCTCTCAACAAAGATGAAGGACAGAACTAGTAGGCACTTTTCTCAGACAGTCAAGAAATATAAGTGTCACAGAGAACATGAAATATATCAAATAAAGCTTTTAAAAAATATTTTTTTTGCTGGAGATCACTCTTTTCACATCACAAGTGACAGAGCCAGCTTTTTAACAGGTGTGTGGCGTGTTCAAAACATTTTTTTTCATGGGCCTAGGTTGCCACAGGCCTAGAAAATGATTAAGAGGTTTGTCATTCATTCCCAGTTTACACGTGTACTTCTACAACTCAGATGACAACAGTTAACAATAACAACTTTAAGTGCAATTCAGACACTTTTAGGGCACTTGTATACAGATTAAAGCCAAACTATCTTCACTTTGCATTCAGACACAAATCAAACTCAAACCTGCAGAAAAGCAAGCACACAAAATTTGTTCTTTGGCAGTGGATTTGTCCCCATGCAACGTCCTTTTTGTTACAGACGTTTGCTAACATACAACTTCCTCTGATATGTACTCTCAACCTTAAAATAATGAAACCTGACAACTATTTTTGTATAGAAGCACTAAAGATGTAAACATTAAAAGCATTATTCTGATTATATTTTTTTCAAATATTAGCAAAGTGGTGGAGCCAATGCATATAGTCAGAGTATAAAAGGACATTCCAACCACTAGTACCTGAGAGTGAGGACAAACCACGTGACAGCTGGTCTTTACTTCCAAAGGAAACGTTATAGATATTCCAGTTTGATTTCCTTTGAGGTTACTACTAGAGAGGAGAGGGAGAAACAAAAACAAAACGGCTTGTAAGTGTATAGCTTTTGATCCCAAAGATGATCAGAGCTGTTCTTTGATGGATCAGAATGCGATTGGACAATCCCATCCGTTGTTGCCTCTCCTGGGCAGGAAAAAAAATATCTGTTGATAAGTGTGTTGAGCTTTGTTGTCAAGAAAGGGATGTGCTGAACCTTATTTTTTACTTGGTGTTCGACCATCCTTCTATTTTTTTCTTTAATAATGTCCAACACGCTTTTAACTATATTCTGTAGAGTATTTCAAGGGTGAAATACTCTCTGGTGGCCTGGAGCAGCTTCAGAACTTCAAAGAATGGCATCTTCAAAAGTATATTTAGACACTGCTACTTTTGTGTACCAACATAACAATTAGATTTTTAAGCATTTTATTAAAACTTTCTTCCTATGAGCGATTTACATTTGCAAAAAATGATGTGGCTTCCAAATTCAACCTGTCTAAGTGAGTTTACTTCAGGCATTCTTCCACAGTCCAGTGGCATGTGTGATGGGTTAATTAGTTTCGAAAGTGGACCTAGTGTCTCCATAAATGTGTATGTGGGCTGCAATGGAACGGTCTTGGGTTGTTCCTGACTTGCACCCTGTGCTGCTGGTTGGACACTGGCTTTCCATGACTCTGACTAGTTTTAAGGAGTTAATGTTAATTTTCAAAGGCCAGTACAATGAAACAAATGCTGTTTTAATATGATTTTATTGCACACTATGGGGTGATTAAACCTTCTGAGCACTATATATATTACGGGAAGAAAAAGTGCAGACAAAGCATATATTCTACTGCATTACCCACCTGTTTTAAGAAAAGCAGTGATTTAGTGAGTTTGCATTTATTTCTTTTACTACACACAAAATCACAGGCATCCCATAAGAGCAAGTTAAGACATGAGGGATGGTGCGTCCCAGCAATTTCATTATGTCAAAACACATTTAACCTAATAATTACCATAATCGGTAATGTCCCTAGGTACCAAATTCACATTTCTTCTTATTAAAACATGCTAATTGAGTTCCTGCAGTTGTTTATATTCTCTGTGGTGGTCACATCATGTAGAATGTCATACACCTTATCTAACTTGCCATTTAGGGATTTCATTTTAAAAAGGAAGTAAGCATAAGAGAAATGTACATGCTTGTTTTGATACTGATTGATTTTAGCAAGACCTGATTTCCTCTTCCAGCAATGCCAATGGTAGTCTGTGTTTAGTGTCCTGACTGTAATTGCAGTAGAGACTAAACAGAATTGCTTGTTTCACTGCAAATGTGACAAGAGCAATGGCATTAGGCAGTGATTGTTCTGCATCTGCTAAGTGAGGGGAGGACAGTGTGTTTCTGGTAATAAGACCATGCTTTGTATGCAGGTATTTTCATGCCAAGTGGGACTGACAGAATCGACCTAGGCAAAGGTGTGGATAGGCTAAAGATTGTGAGTAGCCTATCTTCTGTGAAAATGCAGTAGATGAGATAATGCAGACAGTGAAAAAAATGGGAAGGAAGGAATGCCATCAGAATAACAGGATTAGAAAAGAATATAAGTATAAAGACAAATGCACAGAACTCTGGTGACCTTGTGCTTTTTTGCCAATTAAAACTTCTATTTCTTAGAGACAATGATTGGCTCAGAAGAATGGTTTAAGGAAAGTCCCTATAATGTTAGAGCTCTTGTGCTCACAGTCAGAATAAACACTGTAATTATGTTGTAGACAGCAAATGAATGATCAGAGGTCCTGTGGGTGGGCGTTTGGAGTGTGATAAATTCAAATTGAGTGGCATAAGTAGCCTTCATTGTTTTCTTCTCAGAGTTTGAGAGGATGTCTGGTTCATTCTGTCCCTGACTCTTTAAATATAAGATGTTAACTGGTAGACATCATGATACAAAGTAACATGAAGTTGGGTTCTGGCGGTTTAATGAGAAAGCACTTCTGGAACCATGGGGGACTGGTTTCAGGACTTCCCCAGGCAATCAAAATTGTTATCTTATGTAAAAAATAATATATAAAATACTGTCGTACTTGCACATGACCCATGCTCATTCTTCCATTTTCTTTCAATCTTATCCATAATAATGATATTATTTAATACAATGTGAAGATAAATAATTTCACTGTACTGCTTATAACAAAGACTGCAAAAAATTCTACATGCAAATGCCGACATGTGAGGTGAACTCGCGAAGTCTCAAACTACGAGTCCTTATAACAGAGTAAGGAACTATGAAATTACTATGAAACTACACATTACATGGATTCAACATAACATAGTGTGTGGCAAATTCAAATTTTGTAACTATGAACGTTCTGGAATGATTACTTTTTTCTTTACTATACTGAACATTTTTTGTGTTTTGTTTTTTTTAATGTTTTTTGTTAAATTCACAGGTGTAGAGCCATATAGAGCTAGCTATATGTTTGTACACATAGTTCTCTTTTTTCCTATTAAAACCTTTATTGTTTGATAGCCGTAAATGCTTTAATTTGTTTGTCATCATAGCAAGCTATACAACAGCACAGTTACAATCTTAGATTATGACTGTTCAGAGCATGTCGTTGTTTGTTTGGTTTGTTTAACGTCTTTATCTGCATCAGAGGCAATTTCAGCGACAGACACAAGATTACCGCAAGACTAGTCATATATACACTCAAGTTCTTTATCAGCAGTTAAATAAATATACTGCTCACAAAAATTGGAGGATATTTCAAAATTAAATATCCCCTAATCAAATATCATCAGTTTCATTTTTTTATTCTTTAATAGACATGTAGACTCAGCAGTCACGTAGGTAATATTGACACTTCCTTGTTTCTCCATTCGTTGTCCATTTTATCAGCTCTATTTACCATATATTAACAATTGGTAGTTCAATATTTACATATTGTAGTCGTCCATCTGTTTCTCTGGATACTTTGTTAGTCCTCTTTACTCTGTTTTCTAAGGTTCAGGATCCACAGAGGATGATGGTGGATTATTCTCAACAAGTGCAGTGGCACTGATGTGGTGGTGTGTCAGTGTGTGCCGTTTTGGTATTAATGGAGACAAAGCAGTGTTGCTAAACTTAAACACTTCACTGGACTGAAAATTGTCAACCTACCAAAATGTCTAGCTCCAGTCTCCTATAGGCAGAGTTCTGTGAGCAATGTTGAAGGTTTAGATAATGATTTAGCTACTGTCTCTGACTTTACCTGATTACATCAAGTGATTGTCCACTACTAGCTTTAATTTGTTTGTCTTGAGCTTGTTTTAATTAAGGTTGCATATTCATGTGGATTTGTTTGCTCTTGATCATTATTTGATGGTATTTTGATCTTCACTGTCTAGGCTCTGACCACAGGGAGCATCCCTGGCTTCATTGATGTGGTGATGAACTTGAATTCTCCAGCACTCCTTGAGGACAACCTCCTGTGGCAGGCAAAGAACGCTGGCAAAAGAATCATATTCTATGGTGACGATACGTGGGTGCGGCTCTTTCCAAAGCATTTCGTGGAGTATGATGGCACTACATCTTTCTTCGTTTCTGACTACACTGAGGTAAGGGGAGCTTAGGATAAAAATAGAAGCTTCACAGTCAAGGGTTAGGGTGCTGTCACATTTCATACCAATCTCAAAAGTTGCTCAACTTGTGTTGTGCAGAAATGCTGTGGTTTGTATAGTAAAGTTAACTGTTCCATTACACAGACATCCATTGTCATGCTGGAATAAATATTTTACTGAATTATGCAGGAGTCTTGCTTTGTTCTGGTGAGCCGTGGTAATACTGCTTATCTTAAAGATATATGTGTTCAAGGATTTACCTCTTCAGCTTAAAATCTGCTTGTAGCTCGATTAATTAAAAACTCAGACAAAATATAGCACTTATAGCAAGTACACCTCTCACCCATCACTTTATGGACCCTTTAGACTTTATGGACTTTGCAACAGGGCAAGTTAATTAACTGAGCTGTTGGGAGGTGGAAACCTATGTATGTGTTATAGTATACTGTCACTGAGTACTCAGTACTACAAGTTGTACTGCTGCTGTTTGCCAGTGGGGATTTTAGGACTGTATGCCTCATATTACAAGTCTGTAGATTGATAGATAGATAGAGATAGATAACTGTATTAAATCAAAGGGAAATTAATTTTTTTCAGCAGCATAAACATAGAACGTAACACATCACTAAGTTATTGTACAATTCAAGGGTGAAAATAAAATAAGGAAATATAAAAAATATGAAATAAATGACAATAAATAGGGTAAGAAAAATAATAAAAGGATGCATTGTACACTGCCGATTTTGTTTGTAATTTCTGTCATAGGTACACTGTATCTGTGATAGACAGATTCTAAAAAAAAATGTAAATAATTAATTTGCATTTTATTGAATAAAATAAGTATTTGATCACCTACCAACCAGCAAGAATTCTGGCTCTCACAGTCCTGTTTTTTTTCTTCAAGAAGCCTCCTATTCTGTACTCATTAGCTGTATTAATTGCACCTGTTTGAACTTGTTACCTGTTTTAAAGAAGCCTATTTGCACAGTCAATCATTCACACTTCAACCTCTCCACCATGCCCAAGACCAAAGAACTGTCTAAGGAAGATTTGTATGGAGGAGTAGGCCAAAATCCATGCTGCAGTGTGTGTGCAAACTTGGTTAAGACCTACAGGAAAGGTTTCTGTACCAAATATAAGTTCTGTTTTTCTATTGTATCAAATACTTATTTCATGCAATTATGGTGCAAATTAATTATTTAAAAATTATACAATGGGATTTCTGGATTTGTTTTTAGATTTTATCTCTCACAGTTGAAGCTGTACCCTACGATAAAGAACGCTTTGTGTACAATATTATGGATTAACAAAACCACCTTGTTGCATTTCTATATCTTGCTTCATTATATAGTGGAAACAGTCTTGAGACACTTGGTAATTTTGGACAAAACATGCCTTGACTGTAAAGCACTATTCGTTTTTGAAATTCAGGACCAAGGCAAATGCAAAGTAGATTCAATTATTGGTTGATGTACCCTTGTGCTAATCACCACTGTGTTATGGTATGGGCTTCGCAATACCCATAATAGTGAATCTGTTGTTTGTTTCAGGTGGATAACAATGTGACACGCCATTTGGATAGAACTCTCAAAAGGGATGACTGGGACATCTTGATCCTGCATTATCTTGGACTGGACCACATTGGGCACATTAGCGGACCACATAGTTCTCTTATTGGGCCCAAACTCCTTGAGATGGATGAAGTTATCAAAAAAATACACACATCCCTTCTCGCACAGGTACAGTGTCCTAGCCTCTCCCTTCTCTCTTTGTGGCTCTTTATTTGCATATTTGTCTGATTTGTGATAATATGTTTGCAGTCAATATTTGGGGCTTATACAGTACAATTCTTACACAACTTCTTACATGTAGGTCTACTAGAAATGATCCCTTGTGTATGGTCTCTGTGTTATCAGTCAATGTCACAAATGTTCACAGTGAAAACTAAGTACATTTAGTTCTCATTTATATTACAGTACATGGATTGAATCAAGTTTAAATTTGTACTGCGTTTTGTTTTTGAAATTTCACTAATAAAACCGTTTGATTCGGGTTCTAGTTTGCATATAACTATTTATTGATATTAGCTAAATTGCAGACTTGATTGTTAGTGTCAGTTTTTCACATTCCAGTCTATATTTGATTTACTTTGTGTATCTAATCATGGTCATGGAGTCTCTGATGCTATGGTGTCTCTGCTCTCACATGTCTCTGCTGGCTCTTTGTGCAAATAATATCAATCATCCATATTTTAACTGGAGAAGCAGCAAAACATCACTTAGCTGATGTTTTATTTAATGGAATCATAACTGCTACTCTGTTCTCCTGCATTTTTAACTAAAACCAGCCTTGGATCTTTGATTAGGTTTGGAAGACAGTGGAGAGTGGAGTTGCTTCTTTTCTGTTTTATTTCTTTTTAATGTGATATTGTTGTTTGACTTTGTCTTGCTTTTTTTAAAGAAACGATTCACAGGAAATCTCCAGTTCTGTTTGGTTGCTGAAATCTTACTTGGTTGCTGAGTTATTTTGACAGGAGTGGCATTGAGCATTTGGACCATATCAACTCTTGCAACATTTATTTTCTTGTTTTTAAACTCGTCATCTCATCAACCATGGATGCTTACTGACCCCACCATGAATGTGAGCTCGCAACCCCTGATACTAATATTGCTGCGATCAATAGGGAAGAAAGTGTTGACATCATTACAAATTGCTCTCTGTTGAACTTCAGACCACAGATGGCTGTGACATTATCAGAAGTGGACCTGTGGTCTAGCAAATTTCTGTTAGGCTGTTCGGGTTGTCCACATTTTTTAATTTTCTGTAAGAGATAGTATAGCATGGTGTATAGTGCTGGGTACCTATCTAAACTCATTGTTGACTAAAGGGGACCATGCCCCAAGGAAAATCTTTGTTCCAAAAGGTCAGTCTATTATCAATTCCAAAATTTAAAAAATCGATTTTCTCTGAAGTGCTGAAGTGCAGCGCCACCTGAACAGTCTGTGCTGTCCAGAGAAACAATAGACATAGAATGGGCAAAGCGAGTTGCATATTCTAGTGCTGCTTTTATTACCAAGGAGAACAGGGGCTTTCGCATTATGTTGTGCACTTCAGACCCAAGATACAGCATCTTAGGCACTGAAACAACATCTTAAAATCAAATAATTTAGACACCACATATTTTGGCCATTTTGTCTTACACTTAGGAGTGCTTTTATTTGCATAGAACTCTGGCAAATATACAAAACAGTAAATAGTGCAAATATATTTAGAAATAAATTTAGCATGTTAAAATGATTTCATCAGATACCTGTAGTTCTGCAACAATTGAACTGTAAAAATCACATTTACCCTTGCCATTCAGATACAGAATTTTCAGTTTGGTGCTGGATAGTATAGTGCTCACCTCACCAAATTCTAGCAAAACTATTTTATTCTGACACTGGAAATTTGTCTGTGAAATCATTTTAAAATTAATCATGGAATCACCATGAGGAAAAAAATAATCCTGCATAGGAAAAAAGTGCGTCAAGATGCATTAATAGGCAATTAATAATTGCATTGGATCTTTCTGAATCATAATCAAATCGAATTGTGGTGCCTAGTATTCCCACTCTTATTGGTTACTATTCTAGTGGAAAGAGAATCACACCATATAATGACAGCATTATGTTGACGTTGTCAGAATTGGATGTTGACCAGATATATCCATCCATAGTTACACAGTCTTTTGTGCTACTGTAATATAAACATAAAGAGTATTTTCACAAAAAAACCTGTCTATAAATGCAATATATACACACATGCATCAACAGATACGACTGTGAACATGTATATCTGTACAACATCTGTAATACCACTGAATTTTTTAATTGATTGAAATTCACAATATTGTAAAAAAAGTATTATAAAAATACAGTAATTTTAAGTACTTTTAAGTCCCTCTTTATGGGGAAAACTGTAACACTTAAGAGGATGGTATGAGGAACCTGAGCTTTTGTTTGATGGACGCCAACAGTTCATTGATATTATGAACAACAAATAACATCGACACAAGAAAAAGAGACCCAGTAAGTGAATGTGAACCAATGTATATAGGGTGAGAGAGACTATTCAGGTGGTGGATAAACAAAGAAGTACTACTTACAATAGGACGGGTACATACTATTATGAACTTCATTTACAGCTTGTTACAAAAAAGAAAAAAAAGTTGTGGAAAGTCTTCCATACAAATCCGAGTAACTTGCACAAAAGAGCATCTGAACACATCAAGCGACTTAGAAGAGTCTCTGGTCCAAATGTGGGCTAACTAGCAAGCGAGCACACAACACATAGACACATGCATGACTGATGCACTTCCACATTTAAACACCAACTCAAGCCTCTGCTTGTGGGTCCACAGCATTGATTGGATGTTGAGGTGACAAGGGGTTTAAATCTGAAACGTCTATAGAGTTTTCTTTTATTTTTCCATTGTAATTTAAGACCTTGGTAGCTAAAGCAAATGGATGCTGAACTGATAATCATTAAATGGAGCCTATTTGTAGTAGTATGCATTTTGGGAGTCAGCCAAAAACCCAAAGCGTTCAGACAGATGTTAAAGTGATTCCCTCTGCAATCTCCCTTGTGACCAATAAAGGGTTATCTTATCATGTCATATCTTATCTTATTGTATCTAATTGTCTGAACTTTCTCATTGCTGGCCTTGTCTGGGCAATAACTAAGAGACTTGGAAACTCTGCGTATGTTGATTCTTTTTACTGAGCCTTTAGGATCAACAGCAACGTCAGGACAGTTGGTCTAACAAAACCCTCACACAGTGATACAAAGTGTGTCACAGCAGGTGGCATGACCTATATGGTGTAAGTAATAACACCTGCTCCAGGCTGAACGCGGTGACAGAAAATGATAAAAGTCACAGTATCAGCATTTAAATGAGGGCATATGGTATGGCAACAGGATGGAGTTTCTAGACAACGCAGAAAATTATTAAACACATCATTCTTCATATGTTAACAAGCTTGGGCATCAGTTTCTGCAGATATAGTCCATCACAGCTAACACAGCATGAACTGCTCTCATCCTAAAGTCACTCTATTGCATGCGTATGAAATGTAATGCCAAAAGTGTTTCAAAATGTAGTGGGATACCATAGATGTACAAAGGCTGTTGAAGTAGCAAAGGTGAGGGACAATCTCCATGTAATACCAACGTTTCAGATGTAAATGTTTGGTTTTAAGCAAACCTTTGTCTACTATCTATGTACAGAAGCTGTAGTATGCCACTTGAATCACAGTTTAACCAGCATTGTTGTTATTGAAAATTGACTGACTGTCAACTGTCTGATTGCTTGCTTTTACCCAGCAGCTGAAGGCTGGGTGGTGATTTGACAAGAACGGTTGCTGGGGTGCACATGCCATTCTTAGTGCTAGTTCCAAACCTGGATAAATGGGGAGGGATATTTCAAGAAAGGTATCTGCAATAAAATCTGTGCCAATTCCAATATAAGGATCAGAATGATCTGTAGTACAACAACTGCATGCAGATCCTGGAAATTTGTTTGCCATTATTAAAAAAAACAAACAACCTTGAGTACAGTAATTACTTAAACATAGTATTTTTTATATGTTACTTCTTAAATATTTACTTGCCAACCTCCTCCTATATACCTATATCTATACAAGGGTAAATTACTGCAGTGTACCCATTTTACAACCTCTCTTGTGACGTCTCTCTTTTTTTTTTTGGGCCAGTACAACTCTTACAATGTTTGTCTCATTCTTTAGGTTGTTGCATCAATACACTTGACTTAAACGCCTCCTTTCATACACAAGCACAGAATGTCCTAAGGTTGGTTACTCTTGCTGTGATCGATAGGGGAGTAAGGATTTTCATTACTTCCACTTAGATAGCAAGGCCAGTTACACTCTGTTGGAGTCATGACCAAGGATTGTTATGGCATTGTGGGGATTAAACTCTCCCAAAGAGGGAACAATTTAATGTTTCACCACTTTTTTGTGTTCTATGTGAGGAAATAGGGTTTCTGTGGTGTTAGATAAGATCTAGGTAATTCCTGACTCCACAAAAATAACAATGTTGACTTGAAAGGGAACAATGCCTCTCCATTCTACTACATTCTTAAATTGCACTATTGACTTATAATTTGGATGCCATTTGAGTACAGTGAGCATGTTCAGTACAGCAGTTTGAGATTATTTGAGCTTTGTGACAGGGTGGGTTAACCTGCTGAAAGTAGCCATCAGACAATGGGTACACTGGACTTTAAACAATGCTCAACTTGTATTCAGGGCCTCAGAAAATAAATAAATAAATAAATAAATAAATAAATAAATATATAGCAAAAATGGAGACTCATCGGGCCAGACAAGGTTCAATGTGTTGTGTTTTTTGCATAATCTGTTTGTAACAAGTGGTTATTAGAGTTACATCAGCTTGGATCTGTGTGGCAATTGTCCTCTGACCTCTGGCATCAACAAGGCGCACTGCATATTTTCTCCTTTTTGGACCATTCTCAGTAAAACCTAGAGATGTCTGTGCATGAAAATTGCAATCGATAATACAATAGATTTCTGTCTGCCACCATACAACAACCATACCATGCATACCAAGTCTTTAAATCACCTTTCTTCCCCATTCTAATGATCTCATGGTCATCTTGCCCATGTCTACATTTCTAAATGCACTGAGTTGCTGTTTTGTAATTGGCTGATTAGAAATTTGTATTAAAAAGCATTGTACCTAATGAAATGGCCAGTGAGTGTACTTAGTGATACAAAATTACAGTGCTGCTTATCGTGGTGACAAAGAATAGGTGCGTAAGTGCATTCTGTTTATTTTGCTATCGAATGCATGTGCAATGTTTGAACAAAAGAGGTCGGAATCAACTTGACGCACTGTAACAAACATTTGCTACTATACTACTGTATACTGCATATGCAAATATTACACAGAAACCAGATCATATTGGTCCCACTTTATATGAGAACACATGGTCACACTAGACATTTGCAGTTCCAGTGGCTCTGTGAAATAGGTTGGGCTACGGTAGGGCTGGAAGACTGGTAAATAGTAACCAAGTACATCCATTTTGGTGTAGTTACCATAGCCTTGGCACAGCCATAGCAGTATTGTGCTGATAATGCGCAAGCATTGGAGAGCACTATTCGCTTTACATCTGCTTCAGAAGAGATGGAGGGCTATGAAAGAGAAAAGGTTATGCATTCATCATATTCTTAGTTTGAGAAAATGGGTACTTGTTGTTTTATAAAATGTCATGCTTACACACAGCTGCAATTAGCATTTACTACATTTTGGCACTATAATTCTTCTGTACAAAGCTCTGAACCTTCAGATCACCATGGCCAAAGCAGATACATTGTTGCTCCAGGATGTGAATTAATTTGTGAAAGCTCCATACATATAAACATTAAAAAAAGATCACTGATTATATGATACTTTATGTGGTCAAGGGTTTGATATCCAGTGTTTGAGCAGGTCGCTCCCCATGTGTAAGTCAAGTCGTGCAAGTCAGTCTCTAGTGACAATATAACAACAGAGATTCACATGCTATTTTCCTCATTAAATGTTATTTAAAATACAACGAGAATATTACATTGTGAATTGTGTGCATCGTGAATCTCAAAATCATATTGCTTCTTCAGTTTCACACATTAAGCTGTTAAGGATCCAATTGTCTGCTAAATAAATAAATGTCATGTAAATGTAAACCACCTACACTTTTCATTTTTTTGTCTATGCAATATTATGGCTATGCGATATTACCAAAATTTTATTTAGCGATATATGTCTTTTTGTATCTAAAGAAATATGTTTTTTCTATTACAACTTGATTTGTGTTTGACGTAAACACAATGAATATAGAGTGCAACACAACACCATAATACCCCTAAAGCAGGAGGTCACGCCATAGGGGAGCAGATAGCTTGACCTGCTTCTGGTTTTAAAGGCCCTAACATTTTAACTTAGCAAATGCAGTACACTTTTATGCATTTGATACACACATGTTGGTAAATGTTTGGTTCATCCATATTCTCTCTTCAAAAGCAAAATTGTGCCTTTTTCAGAACAGCATGTTCCACTCTGAAACCATTAGACCAATTGGGATCTAAGCTTTAAAATGATTCTAAAGAGGTGCCAAACATGCCATAAGCACTACAAAAGATTACAGAAGCAAAAAATATCAAATGTACATGCATACTGTAATATATAAAATAATATGGTAGCTTTTAAGATAAAAAACATAAAAACATGTTTAAAAACATAGGACCCCCTCCCTTATTACTTGCTACCCATTGCCCATTACTTAATAATCGTCTGTTCACATCATCAGCTCTAAATTGGCCCTTTTCAGCATTTTTGGAGAATGCGCTAACAGGCCTAAAATGCAGGAATCTATGTTTATTAACAAATTAAATTAAGTTGACCAGACAAACATGAAATAGCTCAGGTTTATACTGACTACTTTATAGTTATGAAGTCGATAACTGTTCTGTACATTTGAAAAAGCGCCTAACATTTTCTGTAATAGATCTGTAATAACTGTAATAGATCGAACTTTGAAACACAATCCTGGTAACATCCAGCCTGGCATTAATCTAGATTTGACCTTCATCCTTGTTCCATTGTCTTTGTGTTGGCTGCTTTTCATTTTATATATACAGTGAGACAGCTTTTAGAATATATTCTGTTCTCTGCAGAGTTTTCATGTGGTGTTGTAAATGAATATATGAATTCTGGAAGAATCCTGCAGATAAATGGCCTTGACTTTTGTAAAGCAGGAGCACTTGAAACTTTCGGTGTTTCAAAATTCCACCTTGTTTTTTTCCCCATCAGCATAAATGCCAAGTCAGATCTATTTGGAGTGCCTGGAATTTTATGTAATCAGTCAAAGAATACAGGGGAACCTTAACTTAAAGGGTTCCATTTTAGATGTTTTAAAGCTTTCAGAATAAGTAACTGAACTGTGATCAGATGTTTTAAAAACACTGTGAAGTGTTCTAGATGCCATGAACATCTGTGAACTATTTATAATTATGTATTTCTTTATACATATACATTTGTTGCTACACTTAAAAGTGCTTTCCACTAAATTTTGGAGCATGTGTGAGATTGGCTTCTGATATGAGACATTAAGCCAGGCTCACCTTTGGCATCCCAGTGCATTTTAAGATGTCTGATGGAATGGAGGTCAAGGATCTGTATAAACCAGACAATCAAAATTAGTAAACCAATTGTCTGTCTATTTTGGGCAAAAGACCAGAATGTTTTTGAAAAGACGTGTTGAAATTGATAACCTATATATTTGTCATGTTGAGAGGGTATCAGTACAACCCAATATTCTGCCACTGTTTGTCTTACAAGTTTACAAGTTTTGCCTGACTAAGATTCATTCAGTTCAATTCAATTTTATTTGTATAGCGCTTTTTACAAAAGACATTGTCACAAAGCAGCTTTACATTGATATATAAACAAGTATAAACAATTGAATTATATTTGTCCCTATTTGTCCCTAATGAGAAAGCCAATGTGGACAGTGGCAAGGAAAACCTCCCTAAGATTAAGAAAGAAATCTTGAGAGGAATCAGACTCAGAAGGGGAACCCATCTTCTTTTGGGCAATGAACATAATTACCATTATATAATATAGTATTTAAATGTATTAAATCTATGAAGAGATGGAGCATTTTTGGTAAGGCTGATCCTTCCGTCTGATAGGAGAGGGAGCATCTTCGGCATGGCTGGTCATTCCGTCTGATATCTCTCATAGCAGGGTCACCATTGGAGCGAGAACCTCGAAAAAGAGGAAATTAATCAGACATGCTCTTTGTTGCCTTCTACAAATGAAGGACTAAAGCTGGAACCAGAGCTACAGACCGAATGCTTGACTAAACAAATAAGTCTTGAGCCTAGATTCAAACATAGAGACTGTGTCTGAGTTGCGGATATTTATCGGAAGACTGTTCCATAATTTGGGGGCTTTGTAGTAGAATGCTCTGTCTCCTGCTGTAACTTTCATTGTTCTAGGAACTTATAGGTGACCTGTAGCACTTGATCGAAGCTGGCGAAGTGGATTATAATTTACTAACAGGAAAATGACAAGATATCACATATATCTTTGTGACTCCACCAACACATAGCCAAACAAATTATGGAAAGGTTAAGGGAATCAAGACCATTTTTACTCTCTGCTGGAGTGATTGGCAAATGAAGATCACTCCAAGAGAAAGGCATGCAATAGTCTGCAAGGTCACAAAGGAACCCATGGGAACTTCTAAGCCACTAAAACCTGGTTAGCATTAGTATTCATCTGTCTATTAGCAGAACACTGAGCAAGTGGGTAGGGCTCAGTAGCCCTGCAAGGAAAGAGATGCTCCTCCCTTTGCTGCCTTCAAATGAACTTTTAACACTGTAGGTTCACAAATTCTACCACACCTATGTAGTACTGGATCGTTTTCTTGAATAAATAAATGATCACATATAATATTTTGTATTGTTTGTTTAATTTGGTCCTCTTTAACTACTATTAGGACATTTATGAAAACCAGGTGGTGTTTTTCGTTATATTTGTAATATATAAGGATATATAAATAAGGAATATATACAATTCTAAAAACTTCACAAACTTTCAAACACCACTGGAATACACAATATAAGAAATGATAAGATATAAGCAATATGAAATTATGTAAAAAAAAAAATTATTTTCATTATTATTATTAGTATTTTTTTACATTTTTTTTCTCCCCAGAGCACGAACACTCTGTAGGAACTTCTCCCTCTCTGTGTCTCTGTTTGATTAATGGAGATCTTTTGATTCTTTTGTTTGTGAAAATAAACATTCTGTTTAAAACAAATGGCAGACCCTTCGATACTTGTTGGGAGATTTGTCCCCCTCTATGGTACATAACCATGGATCAGGGTTTGAGTCATCTTCTGTGGTCTGGTTTGGTGTGGATGCGTCTGTGATTATTATTGCGCTTTTACCCAGCAAAATGAAAATGCTGAATTCCCAGCTTCTTCCAGCTTTTTTTTTGGGTGAAAAGCTCCACATCATCTTCATATCTCAAACCTCACAACGTCAGTAAATCGAGCAGCAGAGTTCTGCAGAAATGGGAAAACAGCCATCCATCCACGAGTTTCCATTTCTCTTTTCCACACTAAGAAGTAAGCACTTTGACTATACATGGATTCATTAAAGCTTTGCTATTAATAATAATAATAATAATAATAATAATAATAATATTTGCAATTTATAACCTGCTACTCACATTTAAGTACATTAATATGCTTTTACAAAGAAAATATTAGTAAAGCTTAAATATGAAATACACTACCAAAAGTGTGTGGTCATCCTTGTAAATTTCTTGAACGTTATTATTCAAAATCTTGCATCTTAACAGATGCTCTTCTCTTGCTTCAGCTTCCATTATTCTGAAAGTGCTTTCCACTAGATTTTGAAACTGTGCTGTGTCGATTAGAGATAAGTGCATTAGTGATATTTGGCACTGATGTTGGCTCACTTTAGAGTTCACCCATAAGGTACCGAATAAAGCTGATGGCAGGGCGCAAAAATCAACAAACCATTTCCCTGGAACTAAGGAAAACCATCAAAGACAAATTCAGAGCAGCTTTACATGGACAGGTAGTGTTTTCTTGGCATCTACTAAACACAGATTCACCTGTCAGACTGCCAGATGGTGAAGCACAATTAATCACTCCAGAGAATGTGTTTCCACTGCCTCAGAATCCATTAGAGATGTGCTTTACACTGTTCCGACTGCTTGGCATTGCACATGGTCCTTGGCCTGTGAGAAACTGCTCATTTATTGAAACCCAATCCATAAAGATTCTGATGAACACTTCCAATTAATAACTGCGTTGCTGCTGAGCTGTATGACCGTGACAATACATACAGTGCAGGGCCATGATAACAGGACAGAAATTTGTCAGGCAGAAATCCTATGACATTCTATCCACTTTGTGATTGTGATTGTTATTTCTTTTTTATTGCTTTTCATTAATTTTTTTCTTGTTCACAAATACACATACATTCAATGCCCTGAAATTGCTCTTTTCTCTAAGGTTTGGTTATTCTACCATATTAAATTACTTACAAAAGAATTAGAGATTTAATGCCAGAATTGAGCATTAGTTTGCAGTGATTATGACAAGGACACTGGGAACTTGTTTGTAGGTGTGAGCCATTTAATTTGTTTTAAAAGACAATGTTTGAAGAATTTTAATAGAAATTTAACATCCGTCTTAAATCAGTTTTATCTGCATCTGAATGGCATGTTTTATATTGTAATTTACTATATATTGTTCAAATAGAGCACACTATCACAAATGTTGCCTTTTTTGGCTGCCGCCTTCACTGATGTTACTTTAACGGCATCTTTCCCATTTTTTATCTTTCATATATCTAGTTCACTGTAGTCACATTTTTTTTCAGGTCAGTCCTTCTCCAAATCATAGCTCGTAGCTGTTTGTGGTGGTCAGTTACCATTCTGGTACAGTCTTTATGGAGAAATAACATTGTTATATGGAGCAATTAACATTTTGAGGTCCGTTCACTTCATGACTGTCCTAGTGTGCTTTGAACTCTTCAGAATTAAATCAACGTTAAGGAAATAAGATGCATAACTCATAACCTTTTTGAGTGGGTGTGGTATGAAGATAGACAGTGCACTTTATTCATTGTATGCAAGTTTGTGTTAATTCCTGTCTGTTTTTTTTTAGACTTTTAACTTATTTTGTATTATTACTGGCTATGTAGTGTAAGCAACCTAATTTTGGGAGCGGATAGAAACCTTTCCAAAACTGATGGTCACCTATCTCTATTCCCGACTCTCGATAATGACATCTCAGGGACACTGCAGTGAAAATTTTAACGGAGGGAAACTGCAGTCTGTGTCCCCATAATGAGCAGAGATGTCAGTCTGCCAGGTTGACGTTTAAAAAATTATCCTAAGTGAGAGACTATTTATAGTTAGCCATTGTAGCTCAAATGAGAGTTCCTGCTGATTTGGCATATATTTTTGCCATTTGGACAGGCATACATGCACTTTTTTTGCAATCAATATATATACAGGAAAGTACCCTGTGTGGTATTATGCATCATAGTTAAATGCATACATGTGTGGTTTTGCAGGGATCCCTCAAGGAGCTGGTACTGATTGGTTATTAAGATTGAAATTTAAGCTTAAGCGAAAACACTAGGCTTAAATATTACAGATGTTGCCTAGTGTAGTAAATAGTTTATTCAAATGCGGCCTTCCCATACAAGTGGGTATATACGTTGACTTATACATCTGGGAACATGTTTTTTTTATTTTTAGGAGCACCTGCATCAGCCAGGGTTGAATTGTTGAATCATAATTTCAGCAGTAGTTCCATTTGACCAACGATCACTGTATTCAAGACTTTAAGTTATGACATAGTAGCAGATGTTGTTCAAGTCTTTCTAGTCTCTTCATTTTTCTCTTAATATGTGTTTAATTTAAAGGCATTCACTAGAAAGCAGCCAATAAACTTGTTTAATTTTAGACCCAGGGCTGCATACCTGGTAAGGTGGAATGTTTCCATTCTGCAAATCTGAAAGTGTTCACTGGCAATAACACTTTATGAATACAGGTACGAGAGGCTGAGAGGAAATATATAGAAATGAGAAATTACATAGGCATAAACTACACTCACAAAAATTAGGGGATTTTTATTACTATTAATATTTTAAAAACTTTTAGAAGGTTGTTTGGACCCTTGTAACACCAATTAACATCAATTAACTAAACACCAATTAACCTAACACACATCTTTTAAATGTGGGAGGAAACTAGGCTACCTGTAAACCCACACACACGGAAAGAACATGCAAACTCCACACAGGTGGCGCCCAGGGTTAGAAAGGAGCCAGAAATCTCAGTGCTATGAGGTGGCAGTGCTTACCACTGCACTACCATGCTGCTCGAATACCAAATTAGTTGGCAACTTACTTAACAGTCGATTAGTTTTTACATTAGTTCTTACTGGAGAGTTAATAAAAAAAATGTGATGGCAGCCTCAGGAAAAATATCTTGGAGTCCTTGAACATTTCACACTTGACCCCCCTAAAAAGGTTGCCAAGTGTACTACAGTATTTGTAAATTCAATTTTAGTTGCTATGGAAGCACACTGGCATGATGAGGAAGAACATCAGCTCACTCAGTGAAGCTGATTCATCTCAGTAAGTTAGTTGTACTAGCTGGCTAATGTTAAAAGCCGCTCTACTTCATGGTATGTGCGATAACATTTTGTCCTTCAAAATGCATGTTCTCTTGAATCATTAATGGAATTGGAACAGTGATAGCTATAATTGACAAAGAGCCTCTTTACATTACAAAAATCATTTACAGTTTTAACCATTGTTGTCTAAACTTAAATTATTTTTTTTTTCTCGTTTGCCGTGAGTTCTCTCTGAACAGTTTCAGGCAATAATTCTCCATTAACGTACAGGCGAGCTGGAAGAATGGAAGATTTACACAAAATCATTTTAATCTAACTGTGTATAGATAACATGCTGGCCACAATTTCACCAGAGTTTGCCAACCTCTTATGCGTGGTTCTTATTTTATGTGTTCCTTTTCTTCTTTATAGCTATTTTTGTAGAACTCTTAAATTCCTGAGGCATGAGCGTCAACTGTCTTGTCGTGAAGGAATTAAGCAGTATGAGCAAGAAAGACAAGCCTTTTGCACTGATAATGTGTACAATTCATAACGTTATGAATTGTAAACTCGTTAAATTATACTGAATATCTGTGTTTTTTCTACCATGCATGAGTTTTTAAGATTAGCGAAGAAATGTTTGACAGTTTTTTGTGGCTTTTACAAAACAGCATTACTACTTTGGCATTTGATCATTAATTGCTGTTACCTAACTTGACTACTGCAGGCTTCACAATGTTATATTTGCATAATATTTGCAGAATATGTTATATTAGTGCTGACTTGATGTATTATGCAGCCGTTATTGGCACAAAGACTTAAACAGCTTGCAGTTTTGCAGGCCATTTAAGATTAATGATTGGTGTTGGTACAATCGTCTTTGGTACATGCTGTTCTTGTAGCCGTTGATGTTTCCACAGAGCAATAACTAACCACTATAACTACAGAAATGTGAACATTGAAAATAAGCTCACAGGCTCAGTCAGGTAATAACGATCAGTTGAAATACAGGGAAAAGCATTCAGATAATCTCTCAGTATTTTACACTCGAGAGTGAAACTCCTCTGCTCACAAAAATGAGAGAATATTTCAATATGAATATGAAGCGATTAAAAAGATGCATTTGATTTAAGGTAATTAAACAAGATCATCAGAAAAGCAAATGAAAGTTAAAGAAAGTTGTTTGATTAAGCAAATGAGATGCAAACTCAATTATCGTGATTGAGTAGCAAGTGACATATTAATGGGGTGAACAGAAGCATGTCAAACCTAATGAGAGTGCCACACACTGACTGTTCTGTAGGGTGTATGGGCACCCAAAACACACTGACATTTATGGGGCATGGACAGGATCAGATTATCCAGCAGTTCATTTTTTGTGAGCAGTGTATATGCATATAAAATAAAGCAAAAAGGCAAACAGTTGCATTCTTTTTTTTGATCATACCATAATGACAGTTTTAAAGTTTTAATGTTTGAAGTTAAAAGTCATTAAATCACCTTTTTATCACATTTTAATGCTTGGTTTGAACCTTATCAGGCTGTCTTGACCATTGCTGCGTCCCATTTCAGAGCTTCATCCCTTGGAGCCAGTTTTCGAAGACTAACTGCGTTATGTGCCATGCATAGACTGTCCCAACCCCGACGGGTTGCTATACAACAGATGTCCAGTTTTTGTCAGAGCACGCAATAAACCTTGGGGTTTTTTTTGGGTTGGAAACCTTTTCCAACTTCATTGCCATTGCAAAGAATGATGCCGAATTTCTTTCTAAATGGGACAACCTAGTGGCACCGCTATGATGCACTGCTATGATGCAGCTCGGTTAGTGTGTACTCTGCTTTAGGAATGGGTCAGAAGAGGGCTGCTGGGAGCAGAGTCTTGGAACAGCATGGCATGTTAACGAGGCATTGAGAAACTGTCTGATGTGAATTACATCTCAGCACTCTTTTTCCCCCAAGTGACATACAGAGAGGGAGAGACACCTACAGAGTGATTTGCCCTAGTGAATAGTGCTGCCCAGAGCTTAAATGTAACTTTTCTGTCCTTCTCTTCTTAAAAAAATATCTTTTTTCTGTCATCCCAGACCTGCTAACATAATTCAGTATGCTAAAAAAATGTTTCATCCAAGCACTGCGAGCATTGTATGATCGATTGCCTCAGAGAAGTTTCCTTGTACTAAAAACAGAACCGTAACCTATTTGCTTCGAATTCAAGTGTAATGTGGCAGTCAACAACATGCATATTTCTGTAGTGTTCCTCAGTCAACAGTAAATTAAGTTTTGTGCATATGATCCTTTCTGACGAATCCTTTCTGGGAATATTTTCAGAATAAAATCTTGCTTTTGTACCCATCTCATTATATATGGCTCTAACTCATACGACGTTATGTCATGACGTGCACAGATAGTTAAAATATGCTTGAGTGTTCTGTTAATACCCTCTGTGCTTTCTCTGTTTTGATGCTTACAGGACCCAATGAACACTAAGCCCAGTTTGTTGGTTCTGTGTGGTGATCATGGCATGAGTGAGACTGGCAGCCACGGAGGCTCATCAGAGCCTGAAATCAGCACTCCACTTGTATTCTTCAGTTCGGCCTTTACAAGGAAAAGTGAGTCTGCATCAGCATCAGTTAGGGCTGCTCAGCTATGCAGAATTCTGTATCGTCAGCTGCAAAATGACCTCTTTTGGTCAGGCTCTGTAATGAAAGTTAAAGCCCAATGCACACACGGAATGAAGGAACTGTGCCTAGCTGTCAAATGACTTGCTGCTGGGTGCATAGTAAGTACCCATTGTTAATGTAATTCTTATTTACACACTCGTTTGCGTGTAAAACAATTCTCAAGCCAAGGGCAGCTGTGCACCAATGTAATACATCACGCAGGTTGAGATTAGCTTTAATGAATAAGGCAAGCACAGGACAGTGCAGACTAAACACAATTATGCAGACTCGCACATAGAATACATAACAAACAAGTGCCCACATACAGTGGTGCTTGAAAGTATGTAAACTCTTTAGAATCTTCTATATTCTACATAAATACAGTGCCTCTGGAAGATCTCCTTTACACCCCTTATAATAGTCATTGTTTTGTCTTACAACCTGAAACATGAACATGCAAAACATAATATATGATATATATATATATAAATTACTGTATTTACACATTTGCCTTACAACATTCAATGAGAAAAAAAGGTAATGGGAAAAATTTAATGATTTTAAAAATTTATTTAAAAAGCATAACATTGTTGGGAAAAGCGATCAACCCCCTGATTTAGTTCTTTGTAGAGCCATCCTTTGCTTTAATTACAGCCATCAATCTGTTTGGATAAGACATTAGCAGTTTTACACATCTTGATTTGGGTGAATATTTGCCCATTCTTCCTTGTAAAATTCTTCAAGAACAGTCAATTTTATGTGGTAATGCAGTGCTCATTTCAAGTGAATCCACAGATTGGATTTATATCATGACTCTTACTTGGCCGTGGAAGGACATTCACCTTCCTAGCTTTAAGCCAATGTTTGTTTTGGCAGTGTGCTAGCAGATTTTTGTACAGGTCAGATGTTTTCCTCAATAATTTGGATTCACTTGATAGAATCCATATTCCCTTTAGTCCTGACAAGTTGCCCAGTTCCCGCTTAAGAAAAAAACAGCCCTCCAACATAATGTTGCCAATACAATACTTCGTATTAGGTATGCTGTTTTTTGTTTTCACTAGACATGCCGAGTTCAGTCATAAAAGTCAGCCTTGGTTTAATCTGACCATGAAATGAAGAGTGTGCCAAGTATTTTTTGGCAAAGCACAAATGATTCAGAATCAGATTCAGCTTTATTTCGCCAATTGGTTGATGGTGTCTCTCTAGTACAATATATTGGTAATTTTAAGTCTATATAATATATACATTGTAAATATCATGAGGTAAGAGGTAAGCTTTTTAGTGCAATTTCGTAGTGGATATGGTGCAGTATGCATTGTAGTGCAACAGCCATAATGTGCAACGTTTATGCAATGTTGTTTACAGTCCAGTGTTATTGCTATCGGCTGTTAATGAGTGTGATTCATGAGGAAAGAAACTGTTTGTGTGCCTGGTAGTTTTTGTCTACATTGTCCTGTAACTAAGGATGGCACTCTTTCGGGTGAGATTGTTGTCACGTGTACAGAATCACATGTCAGACATGCTGCTGGTAGCTCTATGTATAGTATGGTGATTTTTGGAAGGACAACCTGATCTTACATTTATATAATTTAACAGCCAACCTTATCTAGAACGATTTAAAACTGATACTGTATAACTGATACTTATAATTCAAGCAATATTAAGAAAAGTGTTTTGTATCCTCCCAACTTTTAACTCCTAACTCTTTTTGAAAGAAACTGTTTAACCATGGTTTAAAAAAATGTGCAAGTTTATAGTGGTTACTCTAAAGGACTTATGACTTATCCAAACCACATAATGTACTAATTAAATGATAACAATTTATAAGAAATTTGTAAAGTGTTATTTTCATACTGATTATGAGTCTTGTATTATGCAAATAGACATTACAATAACTGTAAGAATTTCAAGGTATTATTATTTTTATATGCACTGTATGACCTAAAGCACCATCAGATTTTCACAGTAGGACTAAAATTATATGATGAGAACACTGTTAAATAAATTAGACATTTTAATGAGATATTTTAGCTGGCAATGTTTTTGTTAATTATTATGAAGCAATATTGCATGTCTGCAAGTAGCAGTTTTATGGGAATCTCTACTAGTGGCAGATAATTTGAGAATTTGAATAAATATAATTTCTGTAACTTGTAAAAAGTGTTGCAACTCAGAAACACAATTACAATAATTAGAATCCTCCCTTTCAGGTAATGTCCAATCCATTGTGCTGGAAGACCTTGACTAACTAATATACACTCACTGAGCACTTTATTAGGTACCGCTCCTTGTTTCTACATTCATTGTCCATTTTACCAGGTCCACTTATAGAATCAGTTTGTAGTTCTACAAAAAAACTTAGTTGTTATGCAAATTGTAGTTACACAAAAATGTCCAGCCACCAGCGTCCTGGAGGCAGCATCCAGTGAGCTGGATGAAGGATTAGAGGATGACTAAGGTAAACTGTGCAGCAACAGATACTGTTACTGTCTATAACTACAAGGTGGAGCAATATGGTAGATGCGTCTGACAGAGTGTACAGTGAGTGAACACAGTTTTTATAAAATGTAATTATATCAGCACAACACACGCTACAGACCACCAGAATATTATAAAATAAACAAAGAGTGTGCCCAAGTATACGTTTTTAGGTCCAAACTATGGGATATTCAAGCCAGGACAATGATTGGAATGACAAACTCACTACAAGTTTTAGAGATTTTTTTTCTTAAAGAGAAAAGCAGAATTAAGAGAAAGATGGTGCCAATAAATCCACATAGGTGATTAATGCACAAAAGGAAGTCATCATTTAGCAAAAAAAAGTTTGGTGGGAAAAATGCTAAGATTTGTTTGTTGTAACTCTTTATAAGGCATCCATATTGTTTTTTTTTCCAGCCTACACACTTAGATTTGGGTGAATGAATACACTATTCACTCACAATCGTACATGTAATATTCTACAATAGTGTTTGTCTTTATGGGCCCCTACAAGGTGTTACAAGATGTGTTTGTGTGAATAAACACATGCACAGTTTGCTTGGAGCCCAGAGTGTGAGGTTGTGATGTCTTGGCACAGCATGCGAGAGGCTCATTAGCATTGCTGTCTTTCCTTGATGAAAGCATGGATCAGCTGAGAATCTGTCTAGCCGCCAATGCCAGGATGAACAACTGTTTCTTCTCCTGCTTTATTTAATTTGGAAGAGATGCTTTAAAGCTTAGGTGAACATGTTTATTATCATCTATTGAAAAAAAACATAAATATCCGCAGTTTTTAGAGGTGCATATTAAAACGTAATGTTTGAAAGTGCGTTCCCTAAAGAACGCTGTAATGCGATCTGCTGCGATCTATGCATGTAGACATCGGCGTATGAATTATTGCACTTGTAATTGAAATTTTGATAGGTTGGCAGCTTCCTTAGATTTGTTGCAGACATTTTCCCAGAAGGTATTCCATCTTATTCTGTCTTTAGGATTTACAGTGAGGGTACTTGAAATATCCCCAGCTTCTCCTATATGTGTATAAAAGGTATTTTTTTATTGAGATGTGTACTTATACTGCCTGTTCTTGTGCTTCTGGAGGTGTGTATGAGGCAGACATAGTGGAGCAGGTGGACCTGACCCCTACATTGGCACTGGCCCTGTCTCTGCCCATTTCACAAAACAATGTGGGCCACCTTATCCCGGCTTTATTTGAGGAAACCTCACTCAGGCAGCAGCTCCGTTACCTCCAAATCAATGGCCACCAGCTCAGCAACCTTCTAAAGGACAGCAACCCAAAATTCTATAAGGGTAAGTCCACCAAGATACATCACACACAAAGGAGACTTGCATCCAGCTGCCACACATCCAATGTCTTGTTGTAATAATTGCACACTATTAGATTTTTTAAGTTATATAAAGTTTATACTACTAGACTGAATTGTTTTGACAACATTTAACATATGCCTCTATTCACAGCTTTTTAAAACTAGTACATTGACAATTCAAGCAATTTTGTTAGCATCTTTGCACAATGTCTAAATAGTGACATTTTGGCAGTCCTGGGACTTGAACCATAACTTCCTATGGAATAGTATGCACTGTTTAACATCCATCCAATCAACATCTATTTGCTTTAATGGCCAAGGCCCTAAGATATTATAAAAAAATTAATAATAAATAACTTTTTAACTTTAAATTTTGCATAAACAGATTTAAAATGGCAAAGGAACTATATATTGCTTGCTGTACATTGTAGCATATTATTATTGTTTTGCTGGACTCTAGTGCAATGTATTTCTTCACTTCTGCTCAGTTGGTCACACAAGCCACTCAACACTGTGGCTCCACAAGTAGAGGCGGGAGTTAAAAAGCAGAAGTCTATGATTCACTCAAAATCTTACTGCGTTACTGGTCGAGTATGTTAGCTCATGTTTGGTTTAGAGACCGTTATAGTACTCAGTTAATGTGTTTAGAGCATTTTTTGTATAAGTACTCGTGTTTGTGTGTGTAAATGCTGTTTGTGAGTTTATCTCACCTGTTACTATATTAACACATTCACATTAATTTGTCTGAGTCTGTTTAATCTTTAGTATGTTTCGTAATGCTGACTTTTAGTTTTGTTTGTTTGTTTGTTATCAGTTTGTTTTTAACAATTTTTGTTATCCGTCAAATTAGTATCAGTCACTTCAATGACTCTCAGTATCTCAGATGCATTTATGCATTGTTTGCAAACTGTTTTCTTGTGAAAATCCACTTTATATTTACACTGTAGTAACCTAAAAAGTGTATGTGACTATGGTAATGTCTTGTTACAAAGTAATGTGGTCATTAAACAGTGCATGCCTGTAATCCAGTACCTTAACTACTGGCCACATTTTGATATTTGACTCCATCAGCTTAACAGGTTAATGCCCAGGAAACTCAAGTACATGTCTGCAGAACCCTAAGTGGTGTAATAAATGAACGCTACTGGAGTTGCCTTGTCATGGGTCATCTTTGATACGTTTGGCTGCATCAGGGTTGTAAGTTAGCATCCAAGAGTCTCACATCCAGGTCTGCAGAGCCACAAATGGTTCAATAGCTACTTGAACCATTTATATGTGAATGCAAGTAGGGAGTTGTGATATTATACTGTAAGTAGACATATGGCATATGGATAGCATCTATTAACCTCAAGTCCAGGTCCACAAAGCCACAAACACAGATTAACATCTAGTTTGGCTGCAAGTTAAACAGGTTAAACACTCATTCAGTTGTGCAAAAACGCAATTACTGTCTAATTATAGTAAGTGAAAGCAACTGGGTGTTGTTATTTCACAAAATGCTTGGCTGCAACACTAGTGTAGACATTTTCATGCCCTACATGGCATGTAGTGCATAAGCTTTTCTGCTAATCTCTTGGCACCTGCGTTGTCAAATTGCACTATTTAATTGATGATCCTGATCCTTTTCCTATGAATACTAAACATTATGTAAGATGGGCTCAGTGCTCCAGTTTCTTCTGTTTAATTTCTGTTTAGGTCTGGAACACAGGTTCTAAGTTTTCACAACTTTTTTGCAGTCACTGGGGTTCCACTCTACTTGAGATTTATATATTTGAGTTCACAGACCGTGTTGGGTGTAAGGGAGTATTTTTGCATGTGCACATGTGTCAAGTATATACTTTTCTTTAAAAATGCAAAATAGCCAATTAGTTTTCCTTTTGTCTGTTGAAGTTAGGATTAGTGTTAGGCATGGAATTAATTAACTCCAATAAAATAATTGCAGTTGATAGAACATAATCTTATAAAGACAAACGTGTGTCTGTGTGTGTGTGATTGATAGATAAATTAACATAAAAACATGAATAGCAAAGCATTAACGCTCATTCATTAATTTATTGTCCTATCCACCTATCTCAGTCAGGGTTGCTGGAGAGCCAGTGCCTAACCGGGAACACAGGGCACAAGGCAGAGACAACCATAGACAAGTTGACAATCCATCGTAGTTACTTTACAAACACCAATTATCATAGCACACATGTCTGAAAGTGGAAGGAAATCAGAGAAAACCCACCAGACACGGGGCAAGCATGCAAACTACACACAGGCTGGGTCCAGTGTCAGGAGTGAACCGTTGATTTCGGAGCTTCCACTTTGCCACTCCAGTTTTAACATGTTAATCATTTTAATGAGATCCAATGCAACACTCAATTATTTGTCAGTGTAAGATTAATAAATACTGGAGAACATTTGAATTTGTGACATTTAGGCAACCACTTGTATCTAACTGATAAAACTGTATATTACAATTAGCATTCAATATATGACATACTTCATTCAATAATATAACAGGATTCAACCTCCATTAGGTCAATTAAAATTAAGTGACAATACAAGGTTTTTTTTTAACAGAAGCCTACAATAGTTTCAATAAACTACACAATATACAGTAAACAATAAACTCTAACTACCACTACACACTCCACCTTCGAAATAATAATAATTATAGTTTTTCTGCCAGTGTAACTTTTATAAATGCATAGCCTGCCAGAAGCCACCTATATGTAGAAACTGTGGAGGTCTGCAGAATGCATCTGATAAAGCATGCCTGACCTGGATCAAAGTAAAGGACATTGGAAAGATCAAAAGCACCAAGAGAATTAGCTACCCAGAAGCACAAAAGCAAATACCCTCGCTTCAAGTTTGAAAGGTCATTTGCATCAGTAGTGAAATCGATGCGATCAGCTGCCTGCCAGAAGTTACATGGTTGGATAAAGGCAAACCACAACTGATTGCCAGCCTAAGAACCTCCCATCCTATCCCCACAACTAAAAGTTCCTTCACACAGGATCAGCCCAGACTCACCCACACATCATCCAACACAACTGGTATCAGGCAAAGACATGCACTGTTTTTCACCGTCTTTTACCATCTATAACAGCTATGGGGTGAAATTGCACATACCATCTGGTGAAACAGCTGTTGTGGTAAAATCCAACATCCCACACAGCCAAATTGTAGTCGATATGACATTTACGAGCAATAGTATTTGAGTTGTAAAAAATCATCATGAAGGCTATTACAGTCAAAATACATACCCGCTGGACTCCACCCTGTTGTTGAATCACCCTAACACATCTGCAGTGTGTTAATAGTTACAGCTATTTAGGAGCGGTCAGTCTACAAATGCTATATGCAAAGTTATGGAGGAATCCACCTTATATTTGTGACTTATACTTGCTAAACCCCCCACCAACCACTATCCTTACTCTTGACAAACCAGAAATGCATCTGGATTATTTCATGAAAGGTGGGGGGTGACCATTCTGGTAGCAACCACTGCTCAGTTATTGTCACACTGGAGAAACTCATATTTCTGTAAAGGCTCCAGCAATAAACTAAGATCTGTTTCGTTCTCCATCCTCCGTGTTGCTGTTGGAAAAGTGCTGCGTGTGGCACTGAGCCAAAGTGAAGACTTGGCTATACAGTTCTCTAACACTCTAAAATTGGTATCTGAGGACACAATTCCAAAACTACATCAGGACCAAAAAAGACAACTCTTAATAGAATGTGAAAAGGCAATAACTGCTCGCAATCAATCAAAGAGCGTCCTCTAAGGACATTAGTCAATCTCAAGCATTGTTGTGTAGCTAAAAAGCAAAGCAGAGGTTGTTTTAGTAAGCTAAATGCTTTGGCTACAAAGGTTTTGTGTGGAGGATGAAAACACAAAAATCTGATATATTATATAGCTGGGCAAGTTAGCTACTGGTAAAATTGTTTGTTTAAATAAAATCTGTAGGGCTCCTTGTCCCTGCCGTTAAAAATCTGAAACAAGGTCTGGAAATTAGGGAATATTCCACCCTTAGGGAATGAGGCAAATATTATCCACATAGCCAAGCCGGGGAAGGATCATAGCATCCAGAATAATTATAGACCATAATGCTGGCAATCTGTTATCTGGAGAGGGAGATAAATAAATACTTAAACTTCGCTGGATCTGAGGCCACTGCAGTTTTCCTGGCAACAAAAGAGTGAAGAAGATAGCAAGGAAGGGATCAACAGGGATGCTAGTAGCCTAGTAACTGAAAGACCCTGACAACTGATGCCAAGCCCTTAGTGACCTACTATAATAAGAGCAGATGGCAAGCTGAATGGGAGACACAGGTTAACATCAATCTGCATGATGCAAACCATGTTTTGTACACCTGACATGATATCAGGCACACAAGACTGATGCACTCCTTACTGTTAAGAGGTGACACCTGCAAGCATTCCCAAACTTATCTTATAGTCAAACACCTGATAACTATGTATACTGCCTTCTGTTTTGTAAGGCCACAACTTACTGTAGCATCAACAATAGAGGACATAGTCTGAAATACCAAAGTGGAGACTCTTCTCAAATTCTTATCAATAACAAGATTAAAAACATGTATTTATCCTCTGCCTGGGCATGTGGCTCTTGGTTCAAGAGATAAACGTTCTTCCCCCATTCAATGACACCTGTCACAACTATTCCTACCTTTATAGTAGCTACACACGTGTGCATAAGACATAGCATGTCTAACAGAAAAAATGTTCAGCTATTGTGTAATGACCAGCTTGCCTTCATTTATTTACTTCTCTTATTTAACCAGTGCAAGTAAGTGGAGTATTGGTTTCATGAGCAGTCAGTAGAAATTATATGGGACACTGCATTTTTGAAAATTCTAGCATATAAGCAGTTTTGTAGTCCATCTGTTTCTCTGCATGCTGTGTTAGTTATTCTTTGTTAGACCCATTTACTTAGTCTAATGGTTAGGTCCCAGGCGTTAATAGTTTATTTTTGTCAATTAACAAAATGCAAATTGAATGAACATAAGATAAATCTAAATCAAATCAATATTTGATGTGACCACCCATTGCCTTTAGAACAGCATCAGTTCTTTTAGGTAAACTCACCCACAGTTTTCAAGGAACTTGGCAGAGAGGTTGTACCAAACATCCTAGAGAACTACAGATTAGCACAGATTATATATGCATGTAGATGTGCTCAAATTCTGCCGTCTCTTCATTTACTCCCAGGCAGACTCTATGATGTTGAGATAAAGGCTCTGTGGGGGTTATGTCTTCATTTTCATGACTACTTGTTCTATTTATATGAAGAAGATAGTTCTTAGTGAAACTGACTGCAGGTTTGGTTTTACTGTCCTGCAGAATAAATTTGGAGCCAGCATGATGCATTCCAATGGTATTGCATGGTGAAAGTATCTGCCTGTATTTCTCAGCATTGATGACACCATTAATTTGGACCAAATCCCTAGCTATATTTGCTGAAATGCAAGGAACCTCAACCATGCTTCACTGTTTAAAACATATGCACTATTGCACCAAGGTTCAGTCTTTGGATGAACAATCCACCTTTTGTTACAGCCATTTAATTCATATGTTGACTCATCACTCCAGAGCACCTGGTCTCTTTTTTCACACACCAGTTACTATGTTATTGTGCATAGTTTAGTTGCTTGGCCTTTTTCTTTTTCTTTTTAAAAAAAAAATATATTTCTCTTACACAGTTGAAGTGTACCTGCGATTAAAATTACTAATCTCACCATTCTTTGTAGGTGAGGAAACTTGCATCGTCAGTGTATCAAATACTTATTAATTACTTAATTCTCCCATGTAGATACACTGCTCACAAATATTTGGAAATATTTCAAAATGAATATGAAGTGATAAAAAGCATTTGATCTTTTTGATTAAGAACATCAACATCAGGATCAAGAATATCAGAAAAGCAAACGAAAAGGCAAAGAAAGTTGTTCTATAATGCAAATGAGATGCAAACACAACTTTTATTTAACTGGTGAAAATTGGCTATATGAAAGGCTGAAAATCTTTAAAAGCATTAAAAGCACATCCTGCAATTTCTCAGCCCCTGCAATGCCTCTGCATCGCGATTTGCCTGAATGTGAAGCTTTGAGAGCCGTATGATCTTGTGAAGCTGGTCAAACACAGACAGCAGTGGAACAGACTGTGGAATCACTTTTAAGAGACTGGAACAGTACGGATAAGACTGGGGCAGGGTCGCCATAACAGCAAGACCACTTCTTGACCTTTTTGGCAAGAAGGAGCATACATATGCTGTGTGTGTGTGCGAGTGTGTGTGCGTGCGCGTGTGCGTGCGCGTGTGCGTGCGAGTGTGTGCGAGTGCGTGCGAGTGCGGGCGCGTGTGAGTGCGCGTGTGTGCGCGTGTGTGAGTTTTTGAGTGAGAGTGTGTGAGAGAGTGTGTGAGAGAGTGTGTGAGAGAGTGTGTGAGAGAGTGTGTGAGAGAGTGTGTGAGAGAGTGTGTGAGTTTTTTGAGTGAGAGTTTGTGAGAGTGCGCTCATCCACGTTCTGTTTCTGTCTTTATGTTTAAAGGAACTTAAAATGCTAACCATTTTAATATGTCTAAACTGTACAAGTTTGATGTGTGTAAGAGCTCATTTGCTGTCAGGACAGCATGAAGGTTTGACATTGATTAAACAAGGTGCCAAAATCCTGCCTTAAAATTTCTGATCCATGGTCCAATTGCTATTAAGTTAAGGCTACTGAAGTAAACAGAATTCAGATTGATATAACTTGTGCTTTGTTATAAGATTTCATGTTGGCAGTAGCAAGTAGTGAATGAAATGCACGCAGTTGACAACAAATACTCAGACATACTGAGGCTTCAAACAACATTTGATTGGAATTACCGGGTCCACTGCGTGCCAAGAGAACTCGCATATTACCATGTTGTTATGAAATTCGAGCAAGTCTGACCATTCTTCAGAACGAATAAAGAGCTGTCATAGGTTGGCAAAATAGTCATGTGGTGAAACAACTTATTAAAAGTTTCAAATTAAGTGTAAATGTCATGTAAATGTGTCAGTATGCCTCATTCATGTGGCTTGATGTGCCCCTCCTGAAGTACCTTATCCACTTTTGGAATCACTGTTTTAACCCATGCTATTAATTCCCAATCAGGTTTCTGTTTACCCTGTTACACATGCCAGCCCTGCTTGTTCAGGCACACTGTACCAGAATCCACCTACCACTATCATAACAAAACCCAGACATTAAGTAAATTATTTTCTTTTTGACTCTCAAGACAGAAGCATGAAGAGCATGTTATTTTTGTAATCAGCATGATGTGTTGGTCAAATATTCTTATCTGTTTTTCAATTGTTGGCCATTAAAGCATATATAGCGTTTCAGGAGTTCCAGCTGTGGGCGATTGGTATGTTTACAATTGTGAAGATTCTCAATATTTTTTGCACAATTTAGGCTACCATAATGGATGCTGAAATGTGATTTAGGCTAAATGAAGTCTTCTCTGCCACCCACTTGTTATTCTGTTTAGCTCATCTAAATGTGGGTCAGTGCAGTGGGATTGGGTGCATGATTAGAGCTTGTTGCTGTACAGAAACTACCTCATCACCGAGATTGATGACTGTGATTAAAAGTCAACGTTCTCTGCCGCTCTGTTTTGCTTCATTTAACTCAGAAATGTTTGATAGATGTAATGTAAAATGATGGAAAAATTATGTAGTTTTCCATTGTATGATGAGGAGCATCAAAGGGTGGTTATACCACTCTTTAGTATAATTTATTAGTATAATATGTGGCATATATACATGGCAAATTGCTACAGAAAAAGGTACTTAGCTCTATTTCATGCATTCTGTCTTTCCATCTGCAGAATTTCTTAAGATATCCTCGTGCTCCAGCCTACCAGTCTCTTGAATGTGGTGCTTTCAATTTGGATTTAACAGTTCATCTTCAATCGGCGATTGAGCTATTTCTGTTTTGGCTTTTATGCTTTTCTCACAGATAAACATTATCCCTCCAGTTTTACAATTCAGGTTCCGACAGGCTTCCATTAGTGTTTGCATTAGTGTTGGTTTTAGCTGTTTTCCTACTAAAGTGCACTATAGTGTACTATAGAAAACTATAGTTTTTGTCTTACAGACTGTTTTTCAGATTTATCTATACATTCACAACGAGTAACCAGAAAAATTAACTGCTTTGAAAATTAATTGAAAAAATAACCAAAATATCAAAGTTGTAAAAAGCGGTAACATTATCCTTTAGTTCTAGACTTATTTGTGAATAATTCTATAGAAGCTTTATACACTTTATTCACTATTTGCTCATTCATTTCATACAGATATGCTTCAGTGAAATATTGTGGTGAGGCAATAAACTGCTCCTTACAAGTCTGGCTGATTTTATGAGGTTTAGGAAAGGGCTCTGACTTGGACACTGAAGGACATTTATCTTGCATTTCTTAAGCCACTGGATTGATGTTGTTGTGCTTTAAGGTTAACCATATCAGCTGTCTAGTAGAGTATTTGGCGTAAGACGACTTGATTAGTCCCTGTTGATGAAAAACACCCCCACATCACAATGTTGCCGTACCAAATGTAGTATGTATTTTATACACTGAACAAACATATAAACACAACACTTTTGTTTTTGCTCCCATTTTTATTGCACAGGTGTAAGCCACAATAAAACGCCACTGGAAAATGTGCAATTTTATCACACGTCACAGTGTCACAGATGCTTCCAGTTCTAAGACAGTGTGCAATTAGCATGCTGACTGCAGGAATGTCCACCAGGATGGACATGTGCTTTTCTTTACCATTAGCTGTCTTCAAAGACATTTTATATTATATGGCAGCACATCAAACCGGCCTCACAACAGCAAACCACATGTAACCACACCATTTTACCTAACCACAGAATTTATGCATCTGCATGCTCGTCATGCTTATCGGGGCATACACTTGAGTGCAGTTTGGCATCGTAACTGACTTGAGCGGGCAAATGCGCCACATGCAATGGGGGATGCAATGCTGGAGAGGTGTTTATTTCAAAGATAAATCCTGGTTTTCACTGTACAGGGCAGATGACGGACTACATGTAAGGCATAGTGTGAGTGAGCGGTTTGCTGATGTCAGCATTGTAAATTGAGTGGCCCATGGTGGTGGTGACATTATGGTTTGGGCAGAAAATGAACACAGGTGCATTTAAGTTTTTTTAAATGCAAAGAAATACAGTGACTAGATCCTGAGACCTGTTGTTGTGTCATTTATCGCGTTGTTGCAGCATGATAATGCACAACCCCATATTGCAAGGATCTATACACATTTTATGGAAGCTGAAAACATCTTGCATGAGTTCTTGCATGACCAGCATAATCACCTGACATGTCGTCCATTGAGCATGTTTGGGATTTTTACAAGTAATATGCATTATGTAGATTACAATTTGATGTGTACCGTAGCGGTGCTCAAACAACACTACACTATATATACTAAAACTCTCCCTAATCCTATTTTTAAAGCTCTTTTGTTTTTTACTTGCATTCTTATTAAATTATGTGATATGATATTGTTATATCCCTATGTCCAGGTTGTACAATGTTGCATATAAGTGTGTATGAGCTGCTTCAGTCCTCTTAGGAATAACATGCATATGTGATGAAGGCTAGAGAGGACACTGAATATCAATGTGGAAGCCGATAGCAAACTCGCTAATCATTTGCCTTTTTATGACATCATGATGATCATGATTTACGAGAAGGGTGCATCTCCAGGGCTGAAGTTATAAAGGCTGCAATGCATCAGTCCTGTTACCTTGCTGTCTCTCACTCCTAAACAAGCACACATTTCTACAAACACTTGTAGTGTGCCATCTGTGTGTAATGAATCATCTTAGTGTCATTTTTCTATTGTTCTGTAGAGCAACTGTGCAGAATATCATCTCCTGCCTTCGCTAACCTTAAAGCATCCTGTTAACTGTTGTATTGTGTACTGTTTTAAAATTAGCACATGCAAGCACAGTAGTTGGCCATTGCAGGTTACAATGTATATTTTAAATTGATGCATCTCTTCTTTCCGCTGCAGCTGTATCCCTTTTCACTGTCCCGAGCACTGACATGGACTGAGTTCGACACTTTTTTAAAAGTGTGTGTGCGTGCATGTGTGTCTCCAGTCTTGTTGTACATGAGTTGAGGTCATTGACCAACAAGCATGTACTCAGGGTACTACTACAGTCATAGCCAAAAGTTTTGAGAATGATACAAATATTAATTTTTACAAAGTCTACTGCTTCAGTTTTTATAATGGCAATTTGCATATACTCCA
>JAUZST010032948.1:0-28683 GCA_034779995.1 Parotocinclus haroldoi | reverse complement strand
TCTTGTTATTTATTTTAAACTAATTTTCCTATAATTCAATATACATTTAATATTTGTCTATTTAACATCTAGGCCACCCATGGAGGATGGGTCCCCTGTTGAGTCTTGGTTCCTCCCATGGTTTCTTCCTACCATTTTGGGGAGTTTTTCCTCGCCACTGTCGCCCTGGGCTTGCTCAGCTTGGAATTGGCCTTTTAGATAATTGTATTACTGTAAAGCTGTTTTGAGACGATGCTACATTGTAAAAAGCGCTATATAAATAAAATTGAATCAAATTGAATTGTAGTATAGTAGAATTGCAATGTAGTGTGTGTAAACTTGGGTAAATTGAACACAAATCTGCAATATAATTTTATAAGAAAAGCCATGTGAGGATATAACCTTACCAAGAGAGCGAGTAAACATCACTCTGTAGCTACTGAAACCCACTTCTTTCTGTGTAGAGTCTGCATGACCTCCCCGTGTCTGTGTGGGTTTACTCTGGACACCCCGGTTTCCTCCCACAGTCCAAAGACATGCGTGTTTGGTTAATTGGTGTCTCTAAAAATTGTCATCGACTTGTCTATGCAAACACCCCAGCCGTGTAACTGGAAACAGCTGTACACGGGTCCCAAGCCCGGATAAATGGGGAGGGGTGGAGAAAGCAATAGCAAATTACTCCACTATCCTACTGAAATACTTTATGGATCACATCTATGTAAGACAGAAATTTGTGGAGATCAATGATCCATTAAGTGACCGAGAATCGGCTGCGACTGTACAGTTAATCCATCCATTCATGAACAATGAATAGCACTGAATTAACCCAAATGGATGCACACTTTTTAAGAGCTGTGGGATGACGGAATTTGGAGTAGCTTGAGTAGGAGACCTTAATAGCAAACCTTGGATCTCTCCAGGTCCCTCTAGATCTCACTGATCTACCTCAAATACTGATAATGGACGCATTAAATCCTCTTAATGAGGAACCACAACATAGATTGATTCCTCAAACCAAATAGATTTGACCACATGCCAACAGGACTTTAAGGCAGACACAGTCCAATGTGACACAGTAATCCCTGTTGCTCAAGGGTACTTTAGATTACTTCTGGAGTACTGGGGCACACAGTATTACCATATGAAAAGCTTCACCCCTCTGCTTGCCAGTCAGTCACAGCCTGGTAAAAAAACTTAACATATTTCTGTACTAAATAGATATATTTTATTCTTTTTGTATTTGTTTTTTCCTCCTATTCCCTTTCCCCTGTTTTGTAATCTCTTTCTAAGTGTCCTGTTCCTCTTTAGCCCTTATCTTCTTGTCTGACTGCTTATTACAAAAAAGGTTTATTTATGTCTAATTGTTTGCATTACATCTTAACATTATTGCCACATACTCATGCATTTGAAATGATTAATTTGTGGCATAAAATACAAGTAAAATTGTGATTTTGTCTGTGCATCATCATCAGCTCAAAATAGCGAGGTAGCTGACTTGCAAACTGAGTTACACTGGCCATATTCATTCATTTTGCAAGTGTGTGATATCAATGGCATTTTACTAGCTAGAATAAATAAAGCATTTTCTAAAGCTGAATTAACACCCCCCTTTTAGCTGTCTTGTGTGTATTTTTTATTGTATTTTATTGGCATTTTATATGGTTGAAAGTGGCTTGCCAAAACATATAGCTATTGTCTATCATTACTTTGACTACTGTGAGGCTAAATTCTATTATCCTAACTTACACTTCTGCATGATAAAAACAGAATATAACTGGCTCTGACTTAAAATGTCAACTGCTGGGGCATTATGGGAAATGTACTACGTAGGGCTGCCTCCTTGTGGAAAAAATAAGGAACACATAATTGCCCATTTGCCCATTCTTCACCCACTGTTACCCGCTAACACACCCTTAAAAACCCACAAATATGCTTTCATCCAGTGGAAATTCCCATGTAATTATTGAAAAGAAAAAAGCCATTTTGTGTACATAGAAAAAGTCTTAGATCATTGAGTTCAGCAAAAGTGTTGCGTTTATATTTTTGCTCAGTATACATTATGTAACAAATTTGCCATTGCAAATGTTTCATTATAAATCATATAATTAGCATAAAAATTTGGCTGAAATACTGAATCTTAAAGAAAATTGATTCAATTAAGAATTATACAATTCAATATGGGGCAGCACAGTGGCTCGGTGGGTAGTACAGCTACCTCACAGCAAGAAGGCCATGAGTTCAATCTCATAGTAGAGCGGCCTGGGTCCCACATGCCAAAGACGTTTGTTAGGTTAATTTGTGTCTCTAAAGTGGCCCTTAGTGTGTGACTGTGCGTGTGATTGTATGCGTGCTCCCTACGATGGATTGGTGCTCCATCTGGGGTTGTTCCTTCCCTTGTGCCCAAAGTTGCTGGGTGGGCACTGGTTGGCCCATGACCCGTGTGGATTAAGCGGAAGATAATGGAAGGATGAATGGACAATTCAATATTTGGTATGTCTCTCTGACCCAAACCCCATAGAACATTTATGGAAGCACTTAGAGACAGATAAGTTAAGGAACTTCATAAGATGCTCTTGGGAATATAGTGAAACTATCAAAAAATTGTCAGCTTGAGTGCACACTGTAAATACAGCACAAGGGGGACATATCAAATTCTAATAAATTAAAGTGTACTATGTACTGTGTATTTGTTTATTAAACTGATTAAATGATTTCGAATTAAAACCATAGTAGAACTAGTGGTCTCAGAAGTTTGGCCCACACTGTGCTCTATATATTGATATTTATATATTTTAATATATAACACCCACCTTATTTTGACCCATATAAGCCCATAACAGTGGTTTTTGTAGACTGCTCACAAAATTAGGGGATATTTTATTTATGATTTTTTTGTGAGCAGTATATATAAATAAAGGTGCAGCATAAATGGCTTTCTTACTTGTTTGCTTATGTACAGACATTTTTGTAAAAAATATCAGCATGTTAACATGAAAAACCTTAACACAGAATAGAACAAAAATAATTAAACAACTATACTTATTCATATAAAATATTATAACAAAGTCAAGCATGCATGGCTGATGTGTGACTGGTGCAATAAACACATACATTAATGGGGTTTAAATGGCTTAGCATAGTGTTTAAGGCTACACTGAATCCTCTCCCAACAATAAAACATTCTTTGATCCATAGTAAGTCTGATGGCTTATACAACAGACTGAGACAATATTCATTGTTTGTAAAAAATGTTTTTTTTCTTTCATTTACATATTTTGCACAATGCTAATAAATATCTGCATGGTCAACCTGTTGCTTAGTGGGAATTTGCCTTGATAAAAGTTCCCTAATGGGGAACGCACCTGTGTGCGTAAATCAAATAAAGATTTTTTGTTGTAAATAAGTAAGTTGTAAATTGCTCAGGATAAGGACATCTAAATGCTGTAACTGTAGTACAGTGGGGGAAAAGAAGTCCTTGATACACTGCCAGTTTTGCAAGTTTTCCCACCTACAAGAATGGACACCTGTCCACACAGGCAATAAACCACACTCCAACAAAATTGTGACAAAATTGTAGACCTGCAAAAGACTGAGATGGCCTATCGGACAATATGTAGGCAGCTTGGTGAGAAGGCAATAACAAATATTAGAAAAAGGAAGAAACACAAATCTTCCGAGCCAAGTACAATACATGTTGGTAGTCTGAACAAGTTTACCTGTTAACATCTCTTAGCCCCCATTGGGCCATGAATCTATCACTATGCATACCCATTGGCATATCAGACACATCATACCACCAATTACTTTATTAAGTGTGTTTAAGACAGATAAAGCACTATAATATACAGAACAGAAATAATTTCTGTCAATATGTCTTAACAGCTTGTCAAATCTTATTTCGTAACTTATTTTGTAAATTAAAAAAATACTTTAACAGAGTTGAATTTCTGCACCATTTGTTCATTTGTAGATCTATTAAATAAAAATAATATCTAAACATTTTTCAGGATACTTAAAAGAATCGCTACAAAAAAATTATTTATTTCACTGGGCTGAACCCCAGATCTTTACATACCCAGGCAACGCTTCTGTTTAGGCCTGTTTAAAATTCACCAGTGAACATCTGGATGAGCCAGAGGAGGCATAGGAGAAGGTCATGTGGTCAGATAAGCCCGGTCTGTGGCGGAGTATGCGTTACAGGAGCATCTTCGTTGAGACTGTGACCTGGCTCCGCCTCATAGACCAACCACCACGCGCGCAGATCCTTCCACACGCGCGTCCTGGGTGAGTACGGGTCATTCCTCAACCTCCTTTACATTACCTCTTACCCTCCACCTTCCTCACACCACCCTCTCTCTCCTAGCGTTAATCGACTCGGACGCCCAGGGGAACTTCATTTCCAAAAGCCTTGTTACAACCCAGAAGATCCCCTGTTCGGACCTATTGATGAGGCACCTGGTTACAGCAGCAGACGGTCAACCCCTGGGTTCAGATCCTCTCACCAGAGTCACCCATGTGGAGTTCATTACATTCGCTCACCCGATCATTCCATGGACGATCAAAGCTCGAAGCAAAGCTCGAAGCAGTTCTCTCCTGGCCCAGACCACAGTCCGTTAAGGACCTTCAGCGATTCCTAGGGTTTGAATGAATTTCAGCCGGACGGTTGCCCCTCTGACGGCTCTTCTCCAAAACAAACCGCGTCGCCTCCAATGGTCGTCACAGGCAGAGACGGCATTTAACAACCTTGAGACGGCCTTTACCCAAGCCCCAGTAGTGGCTCACCCCGACCCCACTATCCCCTTCATCGTGGAGGTAGATGCCTCATCTATAGGTGTTGGGGTTATCTTATCACATCGCTCAGGGAAACCCTTGAAACTACACCCTGTAGCATTCTACTCACACAAGTTAACACCCGCAGAAAGGAATTATGACGTGTGTGACAGGGAGCTACTGGCCATTAAATTAACACTGGAGGAGTGGAGGCACTGGTTGGAGGGCGCTCAACATCCGGTAACAGTCTTTACAGACCACAATAATCTGGAGTATCTGAAATCGGCAAAATGCCTCAGCCCTCGCCAAGCACGCTGGGTCCTTTTTTTCAACCGCTTTCACCTCTCCGTCTCTTACCGACCGGGTTCAAGGAACACCAAGGCGGATGCAATCTCTCGCTGCCTTGAACCATCCCCTGAATCTCCCAAGGCTCTAGAACCTATCCTTCCCGCTTCCTGCTTCCTCTGTGCCATCCAGTGGGAGTTTGAGCACGATCTGGACAAGGCCCTCTCCCAGACTCACTCACCACCGGACTGTCCTCCCAACAAGAAATATGTTCCCCCGGACTTCAGAGACAGGCTCCTCACCTGGGCACACACCTCTCCCCGCTCAGGTCACCCGGGAGAGACTCGCACGCTCCAACTTCTGGCATGCCGATTTTGGTGGAGAGCAATGCAGAAGGACGTTCACACCTTCATCGCCTCGTGCAGTACCTCCGCCCAGTGCAAGACCCTCCGCACCCTTCCTGCGGGTCGTCTCCATCCCCTACCCATACCACAGCGTCCCTGGTCTCACTTGGCTCTAGATTTTGTAACTGACCTTCCTCCTTCCCAGGGATACACCACCGTCCTCATCATCATGGACCGCTTATCCAGGGCCGTTAGGTTTATCCCTCTCCTCAAGCTTCCCAAGGCATTCGAGACGGCGGAGGTACTCTTCAAAAAGGTGTTCATGATGTTCAGGATACCAGAGGTCATACATTCGGACCAGGGTCCCCAGTTCTCCTTGGTGGTTTGGAGAGTTTTTTGCAGAAGTCTAATGGCCAATGCAAGAGGGTAAACCAAGAACTAGGCAAGTTTCTCCACTTATATTGCAATGAGAACCCTTCCGACTGGTCTCGCTTCCTGCCCTGGGCGGAGAAGGCCCAGAACTCACTCAGACATTCCTCAACCGGGCTTACCCCCTTCCAATGCGCCTTAAATTTTCAACCCCCATTCATCCCATGGGATCCTACTCCATCAGATGCTCCAGCCGTGGTTTTGTACGAGTGAGACCATCTGGTCACAGGTGCACCAACGCATCGTTCGCGCCACCCGCAGGTTCCAACTCCAGGCTGATCGTCGGCGGAGTAAAGAACAGACATTTCACCCTGGCGACTGGGTCTGGCTCTTTACCCATAACCTACATCTCAAGGGGAGTACCAAATTGCTGCCCAGATTTGTTGGGCCCTTTAAGATACTTAAACGTTTGAACGTATCGGTTGTCTTTACCCTCTTATATGCGCACTCACCCTGTCTTCCACGTTTCCCTCGTCAGGCCCTGGGTCCCTGGTCCCCTGGCAGATCCGCTCTTGCTCGAGCCTCTACCCCTGGAGATTGACGGTGCCCCTGCCTACACGGTACACCATCTCCTAGACTCCCGGAGGTGTGGTTCGCGACTCCAATATCTGGTGGACTGGGAGGGGTACGGTCCTGAGGAACGCTGCTGGGTGGACAGCTAGGATATTCTGGATCCTCACCTTATCCAAGAATGTCACACTACCACCCTGATCGACCCGCACCGACTCCTCAGCACCACGACCCGTTGAACTGCGACCTTCCTCACCTGTAACGGGTCCTTTGGGGGGGCACTGTCATGCATACGGACTGCTCAGGCGATCACACCCGGTCAATCGCACGCTCTCTTTTGCCATCCTTCTGATTTCACACACCTGCACTTCATTAGTTCACACACATATATTCACTTCCTGCACCTCACTCCCTTGCTAAGTCTTTTGGCCTCGTTTCTAAGCGCTCATTTGTCTGCCTTCTCAGATTACCTGTTTTCTGTATGACCCTGGACTGTTTGATACTGATCTTGCCCAACGGAATGAACATCAGTGAGTTTCTGCACGCTTGCGTTTGGTTTCGACTTCGTGTACGCGTATTACAGCTGCAAACTTGGTCAAGTACTACCACAAATGTCTGACCTCTGTAATTGTAAACAGTTTTTGTAGCAGCTAGGTCTCTGTACCAAAAATTAAGTTCTGTTTTTGTAGTGTATGAAATACTTATTTAATGTAATACAATGCAAATTAATTTGTTGTGATTGTCTGGATTTTTTTAGATTCTGCCTCACACAATTTTTTCAATTTTTCAAAATTACAGACCTTGTAGGTGGGAAAACTTGAAAAGTTGGGAAGGTATCAAATACTTATTTTCCCCACTGTATGTTACAATAATGACAGTGTTATAGAGGTTGCTAATTCATAAGTACAGCATTAATTATTTAATTCATCTGTGGTGGTACAGACTTAAGTATGTACAATTATTTTCTAATGCCTTTTCATTAAACTGTGATTTTTTTTTTAAATCAACAATAGAGTTATATTTCTGAAAGTTCTGTTTCTGAAATTGGCTGTGAAATATTTATAATGTTTTATTTACTTTTGCAGTTGTTATTTGCTGTACTTGTTTGCTCATTTAATGTGCACACAATTCTCAGTCTATCTGTGAAACAAACTTTGTACAGTGTGGTTAAAAAACACAATTTATATTTGCAAAGCAGCTACAAGTCAGTAACTAATAGCAAGAAAATTATATTAAAATTTGTGCCATTGCATAAATTAATAATCTTTATTTGAAATCTTCAGCATGTTAATGCTGAAAATCAAGGTTACTATGAGCAATCCACCTTAGCTTGCAGTCATGTATATACTGCTCACAAAAAATAGAGAACACATCTAAATCAATTTAGCTAATTTTTGTGAGAAGTGTATTTCAAGTTTTATATTTAACTATATGATGTATATAACACTTATATTCAATACTTCTAAGTTCTTTGAGAAACTTGATTCCAAACATGGGTATGTGTGTGGGTTAACTTACATGGCTTAGATCTCAGTCATTATCCATAATCCTACCAATTATGTCAGGCAAAGAATCTAAATCCTTTTAAGTGTCACATCAATAATGGTAAGACCAAAAGCATGCTGATGAGGGAAGATCCCGATCAAAGAATACTCCATAGCATTCCTGGATGGAGAAACACCAAAAAATGTTGGGTTAAATCACTGTTAAATCAATTGTGTCATGTTTGTTATAGGGCCAGATATGCAGCATTTCTGTTATGTTTTAATTCCAGGGCCTTTGAGAAAAGTGAAAATACAAAAAAGTTGATGTTTTGTCCCTCATAACAAATAATGAAAGGCAATGAATGATTTACTATAAGACTTTATTCAGGAAAAATCACTCTTTGTTTTAGCTGTGCCAGATGGAACTGCTTGTCAAAGTCAGATCTTGACAAGGACGTTTAATTGTGTCCGTATGTAGGCTGATGTATGTGCTTGAGCTTGAATGAATGCAAGAGTAGCTAAATACTTGAAAGCATTTGTGCAAAAAGACAATTCAGCTGCAATTGAAATGCAGGATTTATATAGTATAATCCTCTGGACTACACAGCTTCTTATTGTATTCTATTGTGTATTCCTAAAATATGCCAATCCTATTATTTCATGGCAAATTGAGCAGAAGATGGTGCTTTACAATTTAATTGCATAAAGAAATTTTCTGTTTTAGGATTCAGCTACTAAAACCATCTTGCTGTTAATGCCCCATATGAAAGCAAAATAATTTGGACCAGTGTGATGAATCAATTATTTCTGAGCCTGTCAAATGCTTTGAAGATCCTGACTGAACATATCTTTCAGGACAGGAGCTGAAAACTCTGCTTCGGCTAATGTGTTTTTCACCCCAAACATTAACCAGAGAAACAACTGACATTTCACAGCAGAATATTATCATGCTCTTGTAAATGCTCATATAATGTGCCCAGTTACTTACCTTGTAACAAGCACAGCATATTACCTGTTTGGTGCAGTGTTTAGCTGTGCAAAAATGAAAACATTTTGAATATAAGGAAGTTGTAGACATAAAATTGAAAGTGACACAGCATATGTGAGTGGAGTACTGGTGGACGATACAGTGAGGTACTAGACAAACAGATAATTTAGTTTGAGGCTTCTGATCTTTCAAAGAGGTGAAGCTCATTGTCAGCTTACATAATAACATTTTTCAATTAATTTACATGTAAACTATAACATCAGTTCCTTTTCAAGAAAATAGAAGGTGACTCTATCATACCAAGTAGTCTTCTCTTTCCAGGGACTTGACCAGTGTCCTCTCAAGAGTTAGGCTGCTTATAAGGCCTTGGCACATTATGTTGTGGGTGTAAGACTTTGACCTTACAAAAAATCCTTTCCACACCCGCAGCTGTAGCTCCAGTTATTGCCATTAACGATAACAGTTTGTACAGCTGAGGCATTGCACTGTCCACCAGGAACTAACGAAATGATATACACTCAAACACAGAAATGTTGAAATTATGTTAAACTGAAACAAGGAAATACTATAAGTGTTTTATTATTTACTGTATAAGAAATGAATGGTCAAGTAATTTCGTAAAGAAAACACAGAGATACAGAACAGAGATAGGTTGCAGTTTATCTTTCGACTTCAGTAGCTGAGCATCCGGGCAGGACAAAATAGTGGCATTTATCCAATGAATGTTGGGTTTCGAGTCCGACTGAAGTGAATGGACGCTCAGCTTGTATGGGCAAATGACTGCGCAAGCCTTGGCCAATATTTATCTGTTCAATTTTGGTTAGCCCTGACTCAACACTGACTGAATTTTTTTTTTACATTTACTTCTTTGAGTTTTGAAATGTACTCATGGCACAATCCATACCTATGGTAAGAATTTAAATCTTTTAAATTACAGAACAGGTACCCAGGTCTGGGGAATTTAGTTTTCTGGGCCCAAACTGTTGAATTCACTCACAGACTATCTCCGAGAAGTCAAAAAACTGTATACTGTATGCTTTATCTCCTTACCTTGACATTCTTTTAAAATGCCAGGCTGAATAAGGTGTAGTTGTCACTATACGGGTAATTTAGGAGCATTGGATCTGGGATCTGCTGTAAGCGATCCTGGCATGTCACAGCGGTAGCTGGATGGACCCAGGTGCAAAGCTGGCTTTGCCCATTGGCAGTGCTAGAATAAAAAACAGCTCTTATATTTAGAGAGTTTCAAATACAACACATGGTCCAGCAGCAGTCCCTTAGACAGGGACACAACATTTCAGGCCTTGGAAAAGCAGTGTACCAGGACAATGACCATGAACTTCTTAGATGGAGGCAGACCTGTAATGCAGTCCACCACAAGGGAGGACCAAGGGGGAGAGGAGATAGGTTCATGCATCAGAGCCTCCTAGATGGCAGTCTGGTGGCCATCTGTGGCTTGAAGAGAAAGAAGCTACTCAAGCTGAACCATCGGGAGGCCCACTTTACTGACAACTGTAACATCAATAAATTCAATTAAATTCAAATGTATTTATATAGCGCTTTTAAAAATAAAGTTTCCTGCAGTGTCATTGTCGATGAATACCTGACCAGGTCGACACTGATATGGCTTGAGATTGCTCCTCCGAGCACCATTGTCTGGATGGTCTGCCTGCAACAAATGACTTTCCTGAGCATGCCACGGCCCCTCAGTGTCAAAGCACCAGGGCAGGCATGAGGATGGCTGTCAGGTGTTCTCTCATAGATCCCAGGCCCTCTGATGAAGACAGTTTTCCTATAGAGGAGTAGAAAATTTGATAATATCTGCCCTGTTCTGTAATCTCTAAATTGGTTACCTGTTAAATTAAATACTATTTATAAAATACTTCTGGTAGCATACTGTGTAAAGCTCTACGGAGTCTAGCCCCACATTATCAGAGTAGGCTCTTAGAATCTTACAATTCAGCTTGTCCATTTCGTTCACTAGGTGCAGCACTCATTTCAGTTCTAAGAATACAAAAGTCACAGCAGGGGGAAAAGCTTTTTCATACTTGGCCTCCCAACCATGGAATAAACTTTCCACTTTAGTTCGAGATTCAGAAACTCTCCAAATTTTTAAGTTTAGTCTAAAAACATTCTTTTTTATGCATGCTTTTGGTTAGATTAGACTGGGACACTTCTTGGGTTGGCTTTTGCCTCTTGGCTGTGTTACCTTCGGGTTCTTCTCTGGTTCTACCCTTTCTAGCTATGCTGCTATAATTAATGCTGCCCGAGTTTCATGCTGCACCTGGCATCAGTAAATGTGCTTCTAGCCAATAAGTAACTACAGTTTCTCTTTTTCTCTGAGTTTGGCATCACAGTGAAATTGTCTTGGTTTTAATGGCAAAACACTTAAGATCATGAAATAAAGCAAATAAACAGGACATGCAGACATTAGTATGGGCAAGAAAAAATGTTTTTAATGAAAATGATGACTGTGTACTTTGAATTTTGCCTTCATCAAAGAAGCCACCTATTGCATCAATAACTGCCTGGCAGAATCTAGCTAGAATCTAGAATTCTAGATGTCAGTCTTTCGAGGTAATCTGATGTGATTTCACCCCATGCTTCCTGTAGCATCACCCACATGGATTGGCTTGATGCAGTCTTCCTCCGTACCATACGGTCAAGCTGCTCCCACAAGAGCTCAATAAGATTCAGATCCGGAGACTGTTCTGACCACTCCATTATAGTCAGAATTCCTGCTCTCTCCTTATTTCTTAAATATTGCAGACACAATTTGGAGGTGTGTTTGGGGTCATTGTCATGTTGTAGGATAAAATTGACCCCAATCAAGCGCTGTCCACAGGGTACGGCATAGCGTTGCAAAATGCTGCGGTAGCCTTCTTTCTTTAATATTCCTTCCACTCTGTATAAATCTATTACTTTACCACATCCAAAGCACCAAACCACCATCCCCTGACCATCACGCTGCCGCCACCATGCTTGACAGATGGCATTAAGCACTGGTGACGCATTTTTTTACTGGTTCTGTGCCTCACAAATGTTCTTCTGTTTGATCCAAAGATGTCATACTCATCTGTCCACAACACCTTCTGCCAATCTGCCAGTGTCCAATGTTTTTTTTTTCTGTTTGGTCCACCTCAGTCTTTTTCTTTTCTTTTTATTCGCCAGTGTAAAGTATGGCTTTTTCTTGGCAGTTCTGCCATGAAGTCCAGCATCCTTAAGTCGTCTATTGACAGTAAATGCTGACACTGGTGTTTGACGGGTTGCATTTAATGCAGCTGTCAATTGACAGTGTGTGAGGCGTCTTTCTCTCAAACTGCACACCCTAAGATATTTATCTTCTTGCACAGTTGTGCATCGGGGCCTCCCACTCCTTTTTTTGTCCTTGTTAGATCCAGTTTGTCTCACTCTTCGAAGGGAGTAGTTAACAACATGGTAGGACATTTTCAGTTTCAAGATGGTTTATTGTGATGAAAGACTCTCCTTTGGAGCACCACAGGCATACAAGCCTGTTACTAAAGGAGGATGCCCAGTGCTGTATATGTCTCCTGCAGTGGTTAGGAGGGGTTCTCTATTAAGGATGACTGCTTGGCCATCATCCTTCTTTCTCCACTCATCGCTAAATAATCTACAGCACAGTCCATGACTGATGCCACCAAGCAGGACTTAATGAGCTGCAGTGCCTGATTTACCATGAGCCATGAGCCTAAGTCAATGGCCTGGATTTGGTTCTTCAGGGTGACAAGAACCTCCTCTTGACTGGGATTTGCACCGCCTCTCTCTGTTCCCTCTGCAGAGCCTTTGATCAGGCTTAGCATTCAGTAATGGTAAAGACACAAGGTGCAGACAGAATCAATTAAACAGGGACACAGGAAACTGCTAATGCACATAAATATAGGATACACTGATACAATGTCCTGTAATGAGAATGAGTTAGTTCAAACCCAGAGGGTATGGTGAGATTGCAGGTGATGTATAGCATAGCAGCAGGACAGACAGCTATATGACTGGCGGCATATATCACTAGCAGTGTGCAGCAGCTGCATGTGTGACAGCCTAAACAGCAGTAAGAATGGCAGTGTTGACTCAGTGTTGAGCATTGTTTCTAAGCCTAACACTCATTTGCATAGATAAACAGAAAATTGAATGCCAACAAGGTTATTCCCAGGAAAGAATATTGACAACACAGTACATTGTCAATTAACAATCTCCAAGTTAAAGACATCAAAAACAATGGATGAAAAATGTTCATTAAAGCATCAAGCTCTAGCTTCATCTTTGAACACAATTATTCCAACTTCTCCAGAAGCCTAGCCAGTGACACAGTTTCTCTCTAGGTAAAGGGTGACACGATCAGGGGAGTATACTGCAGTAGAAGTGATAATGGTACTTACCGAAAGAACTACATATTGAAACAAACAGGGCAGGGAGCGAGAGCCATCACAAGCTTAGTATTTTTTTTTTACTTAGATGATGCACCCAGGCTTTACACTTCTAATGTGACCTATCAGTTTCTAGGCCTATTATTATGGGGTTGGCACGAAAACCTAATTTCCAAATTGAGTTATCATTAACACACATATTTTAGTGACTATCCACATTCCTTATTTATTATTGTAATATACTAATTTCATGAACAATTTATTAACAATGAAGTACATATTAGTACATAGTTTTTATGGTTTTATTGCTATTGCTTTCAAATTTTGGAGTTGAGCACTGGACATAAAATCAGGATGAATCATAAGGCTAGAAATAAATATCTTTACGTTTTAACAAAGAGTTTTCCATTTCTCCATTTTAATTTCTTTTCTCCCATCTTCTTGACAGTCGTGTTGAATTCCTCTCATTATCACACTCCTCAGTCTGATCACACTTCACATTACTGACATAATGTTAATGGATTTCCATTTTAGTCATGGGTCATGTGTTGACTTAACATCTGTAAATTCTGCATGGTTCAGCATATGTTTGAAAATATCAAACAGTCATGTTTGAGAAGACAAGGAGACAAACTGCATTCAGTAGCTAGTGCAAGCAGGATGAAATGAATCAAAAATTATTTATCCCTGTTAAAAGTTATATATAGTTATAAATATAAAAATATCCAGAGGGTTTTCAAGCCTTGGTGTCTCATGATGCGCTGTCATGTTCTGTGAGTTTACCTGTCTCTGCTTTGAAGAAATCAGTTATTTAGTCTGTGTGTACCCTCTAAATTCACTCACATATTAGACCTATTCATATCTGATCGACCTACTTGCGATGTTGTGTCAGTAGAAAAAAATATTAATTTGCTACAGACAGAAAAACGAGGTTACACCTTGAAAATCAGTGGCATTGCTAGGGTTGGAACAATGCTTTCTGTTTTTGCTGGAAATTAAGTATCATATTTCCAATTTATGGTGAAATGTTGATAAGAATATAAACTATAAGGAAAAAGAATTGGGACACGCATCTTAATCACTGAGTTCAGGTGTTTAATTCAGTTCCATTGCCACAGGTGTATAAAATCAAGCGCCTAGCCATGAAGCAAGGTTGCAGAGTGCTGAGGTCATAAAAGCCACAGAATCTCTGATGACTTAGTAACTCAGTAACAAAGCCCCACTGGCACTGACATCAGTATAAAATCTATGACAAAATATTTATATCATGGGTTTTTATGCATACTGAATGCAAGTGTATATCATGCCACCACTGGACTCTGGAGCAGTGTAAACATGGTGTGTGGATTGACAAATCACGGTTGTCTGGTAGATGGACAAGTCTGGGTTTGATGAATGCCAGTATAATCTTACCTGCCTGATTACCAACTGTAAAGTATGGTGGAGAATGGATAATGCTATGAGAATGCTTTTCAGGGGGTGGCATAGGCCTTTTGGTAAGTTAGATAAATTAAGATAAATCTTAAAGCTTTTGCTTACCAGTGCATGTTGGACAATTAAATGGTTTTGAATTTGTGGGAACAGTTTGGAGAAGGCCTTTTTCTGTTCCAGCATGACTGTGCCCTAGTACACAAAGTAAAGTGGTTGGGTGAATTTGGTGCGAAAGAAATTGAATGACCTGCAGAAACCCCTGACTGCAGAACGAAGATTGCGAGTCAGGTCCTCTTGTCCAAATCTTGTATAAAGAGTGTAAGCTGTTATAGTTGCAAAGGTGGGATCAACTCAGTGGTAATGACTTAGAATAGGATGTTATGGATGCTCAAGTACAGTGGGGCCAAAAACTATTTATCAGCCACTGATTGTGCAAGTTATGTTACTGATGAGAGACATCTGCAATTTTTATCATAGGTACACTTCAACTGAGAGACAAAATTAGAAAAAAAATCAAGGAAATCGCATTGTATTATTTTAAAGAACGGTTTGCAGCCAAGTTTGTTGTTTTTACTGTGACCTGATGCAAGATAATTTTGTTTGGGACTGCATGTTTGATGCAGTGTCTGAATGACAATAAAGAGAATCGGAATCTGAAAAAGAGATCACTGGAAAACATTTGTTCTTCAAAACCTGCTCTGCTTGAGAGGATTATAGGGTGCAATTGATTTGTGTTTACACAATCCACTCAACTGTCAAAAAATTCTCTCTACAACATTACATATTCCGCTGAAAATGTAGATTTCCGGGGCTAGAAGTGAAAAAGAGTGGTTATATGTATTCTCTGTTGACAGATCTCATTGTGGCTGTGCATTTGTCTACAGTTCAAAAGAGAAGAGCAGTGTTAGATATGCTAAAAATGCTGACCTAAATTCAATAATAACATTGATTTGTGGTTGACAGACTAATTATTTAAATATGTGCTGTTTATATATATATATATATATATTGTTTTTTATGTTAAAACAACAGTATGACACAAACCTCAAGCCCTCTCCAGAGCAGCATTTTTGAGCTAAAAACTAAACTGATTTTCCTATTTCATAACCGACACTTTCACCTTCACCTCCACTGTTAGCTGCTAGGCATATACAGTTTGATATAGGTAACTAGGATATCAAATCACTGTGTACAATGAGCTATAGTTTAGACATTTTCCCACTAGCAATAAAAACAATTAATATTTCAATTTGCTAAAAAGCAGGACTGTCACTAGTTAGTCACAGTCTTTATGGATGTACTGGGTCTTTAATTTCTTAATTGATGCCATCAAGTGAAGGCCAATAACACTTAGTTCAATTTGTGTTGAATTAGACTGGCCTACATGTTTGGCACCTCCATGGCAGTTTGCATAGTGTTTGGAGAAGAAGGATGGCAGGCACTATGCCCCCCTAATGCCTTCAACAATCTGGCTACAGCCGGTTTATCTCTCCCTGCATAGAGGCACTGCTGAGCGCACACAATAATTATGGAGCAGCCAAGCATGGTAAACTGACTACGTCCACACAATCCCGAAAGGATTCCTTTCCTTTTCAAACTTTTTTCTCTCACATTAGAGCACTTTCCTTATAGTTTTCTTTCTTTGCCTTCTTCATGTATCTTATGTATCCAACTCTTGAATATTTATGAACTGTATTGTGTGTTAGCATTACTTACTACCCACTGACACTTGATACAATGGTGGTATTCTTGGCTGATACATGATGCAAGAAACAGGTTCAATGTGACTTACCCCCCTGTGGCATTGCAAAATACAGAATCAGGTAAAGCTGTTTGAAAGGTTGAAATTAAACTTAATTTATGGTGGACAGATGTAGTGCATTTAAATAACTAGTGTGTATCAATCTAATGTACATTAATATAGTAAACATTAATAAGTGTATTTACAGAAGACAGTAAAGTCAAGCAGGACAATAGGTAGCCTGGTAAGAAGGCAACAACTGGTGGTGCAATTATTAGAAAATGGAAGAGACACAAGATGACTGTGAAAGTCTGGTGCTCCATGCAAGATCTCACCTGCTCATGGATGAAAATGCCCAGGCCCATTTGAAGTTCGTCAATGACCCCCTGGTGATGCAGAGGGGGTATGGGAGAAGGTCATGTGGTCAGATCAGACCAAAATAGAGCTTTTCGGAAGAGGAAGAAGAAGGATGAGTACAACCCCAAGAACACTGTCCCAACCATGAAGCATGGAGGTGGAAACATCATACTTTTGGGTTACCTTTCTGCAAAGAGGACAGGAAGACTGCAATGTACTGAAGGGAGGACGGAAAGGGTTATGTATTGCAAGATTTTGACCGAAAACCTCCTTATTTGGAGGCAGTTAAATGTTGCCCAGTGACAGACCTGAAACCCGAATGATCTAGAGAAGATCGGTATGGAGGAGTGGGCCAAAATCCCTGCTGCAGTGTGTGCAAACTACAGGAAACGTCTAACCTCTGAAACTGCAAACAAATATTTCTATAACAGATATAAAGTTTCTTTTTATGCAATAAAATGCAAATTAATTATTTAACAATCTTACACTGTGATTTACCAATTTGTTTTTAGATTCTCGCAATTGTAAAGTGTAAAGTAAAGTATACAATCCTTTACAGACCTCTCCATACTTTGCAACGGAGGGTATGGAGAGTACCTATGATGAAAATTACAGACCATCTTTCTAAGTAGGAAAACTCAGAGAAAAATGTTTAATGTTTTATTCTTTGTTACAGTCAATTATACCTAAATTATAATCATAAAGCTGATAATCATACATTAACCCTTGGAGGACGCACCCTCCAAGTCGGCTATTTTAGCCAGGCCCATATGGTTTAAGGAGGAACTGCCATGTTTCAGATATAACGAATAAATAAGGAGAGATTCACAATGAAAAATAGATGAAAGAAAGCAGGGAGGGTGAAAGCAAGAGTGTAAGACCCTGTATGACCAGTAAACTAACCCAGGAAAGACAGAGATGCTGACATTCCTGTGACACACCATCCATGTTAAATTGCTATTCTTTTCCTGACTGCTGTCCAGCCTCATTCAATGCATCGTCTCCTCCACTATACTCCTGATGATATCATGAGTGACAGGATGGTTGCCCACTTCCACTGGCATGCTGTGTCACATTTACTCATGCCATGTTTTGGAATTAATGCACCACAGAGTTGGAGACAGGAGAATGTAGGTCAGAGCCTGTATTAGAGTAGCTAGTGTTAGAATCCTAGAGGCCCTGCTTTAAAATGACAACAAATCAAAAATCATTAAGGCTGTAAATCTCTAATAACTTTATCCTCATATGCCAGTTCCAAAGCACCCATAAGTGCATTAAGACTATTTATAGAGAATAATAATTTATTAAGAGAATCACATATCTGAAAGAAAAAGTGATATGCTAACAGCCTCCAGGTTTCTATGTGGCAATTGCGTATAATAATGACATAGAAAGGTGGTAATAATAGGTAATAATAATAATAATAGGTGGTAATTCATGAGCATCAAAAAGCATGTTTCTCCCAGCAGCAAATGTATAAAGGAGAACAACTAATTTATTAAAGCTAGCTGGCAGTTCACAGAAATAAACATGTACAAACGTGTATCATGCAAGTAGAGAATGGCATTATGTTAGTATGTCATTTTAATTGATCACATGATTTATTTAACTTTACAGTTGCATTTAAAAAAAATCAACAGACCGGATCCTTAACTGATTCATGAGTTTTATTACATTTTTTAAATGGAGCAAAATACCCACAGCCTGCAATTACACATCTCAAATAGTATCATGAAAAATATCAATTAAGAAAAAGAGAATTGCTTTATCTTGCATTGGAAGAAATAAATGTAATCCATTGTGTTTTTTAATTATTGGTAAGTGAAAGTCTAGCTTCTTTTACCAGTCATTGACTGGACTTTAGTGAAGTCTAAGCAATTTCAAATAACTCTGAAGGCACTTAATAAAACACAACATGAATTGTAAAAATGTCACAAAATATAACAGTGTCATTGCTTGACAAGTGGGTCGATTTTGTTTTTAGTGAATGTAAACATTATTTGTCAGAAGGTCTAATTACAGGTGGAGCCACCTAACTCCTTTCAATGGATCCAAACTCACACAACGCTCCAGTAATTGGCTTGTTATTGATCCCATTTGTTGGGTTTAAAAAAAGCGCAATTAAAACACTGATTTGCATTTTTTTTGTTTGCAACAAAATGTAAATCTAACGGAGAGTGGTACATACCAAACATTATAGTGATTTCTCGTTATGTACCTATGTACCCCTTCCGATGATATGTTGAAGGGTTTGGTCTATTGACAAATGACAAAATATTAGATCAATCAGATTTATGACTTTAACTACGGAGGATGGTCCATAGCTGTCTACCCCTTCTAGTAGACTATTAGACCATTTTCTAGAAAAGGAGCCACAATGCAATTTGGTGGGGCAATTTAGGGCTAGTAAAGACATAATAAAATAATAATAATAATAATAATAATAATAATAATAATAATAATAATAATAATAATGATAATAATAATAATGATAATGTGATGTCAACAGGTGATTGCATCTCCAGTATGTCAACAAATATGTGAGAAAATGATTGAACATTATTGAAATGATATAATATCAGTAAACAATTTAAGCAATCTATATGAATTTCAGTGTATAAAGGGCTGAAGTCTAAAATGAAGACTCATGATCTCTGATCCCTCAGACAGCACAGCATCAAGAACTAGAATTCATCAATAGGTAATATAGCCACAGCATGTGATTACTTTGGCAAATCTTGTTCAAGCAATACAACACAGACTTACATTTCCAAATGCCATTTAAAACATTACTGTGTAAATAAAGAAGCTTTAGGTCAACCATGTCCAGAAGCTACATTGAGTTCTATGGGCTCAGAGGCATCCGGGCACAGTCGACACAAAAATTGTCAGGCGATTCAGTATTACAGATCTTTTTTGGAAGAAAGAGGTGCAATGCGCTCCAGCTCAAATATGAAAAGGACCATCCAGAATTTTATCAGCAACATATCCAGAAGCCAGGAACCATCAGAGTATGGTTTTCTTCTAGGCAACTTCAAAACAGAAAAAGTTGGGACAGTATGGAAAATGCATATAACAAAAAAACACAGTGTTTCTTACAATTGCTGTGATTTTTTTAATTTAATTGCAGACAGTATAAAGCTGACATATTTCATGTTTTATCTGGTTTTCTTCATTTCAATGGTTAATAAACATCCATTTTAAAAATAGTTGGAATGGTAAAGCATTTAACACTTTTTAACGTTGCCATTCCTTTCCATGAAACTTAAAATTGGTATAGAGGATGCCAAGCAATTTAGTGTTTCAGATGTTATTAGTCCCATTCTTCCTGCAACCACGTCTTAAGTTCACATTCTTCATTTTAAAATTCTGCACAAAAATCTATATTGGGGTCAGGTCATAATAGCAGGCAGGTTAGTCCATGTGTGCAGTATGTGGTTTTGCATTGTACGGACATTGCATGGACATAACTGGAACAGATGTTGCAGCAGTTGAAGGCAGCATATGTTGCTCTAAGATCTTAATGTAGATGTTTGCATTAATACTGACATCACAGAAGTGTAAATTACCTTTGCCAAGCGCACTGACACAGCTCCATACCATGACAGGCCCAGGCTTTTGGACTTCTTGTTGATAACAGTCTGTAGGGTCCTTTTTATCTTTGGTCCTTGGTTACAATAACAAAGTTTGATTTCATAGAAACAGGTTACAGTAACAGCTGAAGGGTAAAAAAGACAAAGTGCTGACAAGGGTATAATACAAATATGTTGTGTTAATGACAAAATGATGCATTAAGCAAAGCCTGAAACCACAAGATGCAAGAGCTCTTTTACAGTTCACAGTCAAAGGGGTTAAATCTTTTCTCTTCATCAGAAAGAAGTAAATCAGTAAAATATAACAGAGAACTGAAAATGATTGCTGGAGCTGCCTGAAACCCTACAGGCAGATTTATTTTGAATGCAGTGATTCAACTGATAAATAATTCACATCGTTTTAGTGATTAATATTTCACTAGATAGAAGATGGTAAGGAATGCTTAAGGAAGTCAGTGATCCATCAGGTGTTGAACATTACCCTTGGCTATTTCTGTCTCTTCTGTTTCTTTGAATATTTGGTTTCAAATTACATAACTTAGATGTTTTCTCCTGGCTGACTTAAGGACATTTAAATCAGAATTAATATTTTCAATTCTTTCAAGGTGAAATATGATATATTGTCACAAAAACAATGCATATATATTGATTTTTAAGAATAAATAGAACACAAAATGCATTGCCTTGAGATGAAAAGATTGAATATTGCATAACAGCTGTGACTGAGAATATACAAACATTGACAAAAATAAGTCACCATAAGAAGTTGGAATAAAATAAAGTTTTATATATTTGAATGTAATGATGATATATTTGGCCAGGTTACAAAGAACTGAGCCAACACATTCTCTGAAATCAAATAGGGGATGCTTTTATTTCCTCGACTGAACTCAAAAGAGCTTTAAATAAGAAATTTCGAGAAATGTATTCAGTTTTTGGAAACTGACAACTGAGTCTGGTCAGCTTAATTAATTAAATAATAATAATAATAATAATAATAATAATAATAATAATAATAACAATAATAATAATAATAATAATAATAATAATAATAATAATAAATAATTAAAAGTAAAGTATGAAGTTATTTTAGATAGGAAGCACCAGCATTAAACTTTGCTAGACTTGTACAATTAACTCCCCATACCTCAGTCTTTGGTGCATCTTAGACAAAATGACTTTACCCATTTCACTAATAGAGTACATACATTTAAAAGAATCAATTAATTTCACCGACATAGTTGTAATATAACATTTGGTTCTATAACCAGTGTTATTGATGTTAGTATATACTGATTTTACACAGCAGTCTAAACTAAAAACAAAGTTATTTCACTAACCAAATAAATAGATGTTTACTGCTCTCTTGTTTGAGTTGTTATTAACCTAAATGTAGATGGAGGATGGTTTAGGGTAGGGCTGGGCGGTATTGTAAGGGAATCTCAATATTCTGTTAATATATGATTAGTTTCAATTTTTTAAAGAGAAAATTATTATGTAGGATGTTACCTTTAGGTCAACCACATTCCCATTAAGCAACCAAATTTCACCAATGTCCACACATGTTGCCATTACATATACGTATACAAGATAGGAAATAGTGACTGTTATTACACTGGAAAATACAGTCTGATGTGTATGTGTAGTCTAAAGGTTTTGAGCGCCAATATGCACAGTAGTCTATTATAACCCAATAATTACATGAATAACACAGCTAGTGGTTTGCTAGCCAGCACTAGCTAGCCATATTACCCTAATCTGTTCTATTAAAGTTCATATCTGATCTTAGGTCAGTGCATGCTCCTGTGTAACCGTTAAGAGATCTCGTATTTTTTCCCATGATAGTATGTGCACTCTATCTGGGGAGTCCAACTCTCGTGAGGTAATTTGGATGTTGCACCTGTGAAAAATTGATTAGTCTTATACTGTCATAGAAACATGTTTATTTAGACTGTTAACCATAATCATATTATTTCCATTTCTCATAATATAAATAGTTTTATTTTTTACAGTAAAACAGAACCATATATTGAGAACATCAACTTTTGACATATTGCAAATATTATTATATAATCTATTATATTAAATCTTAACACTGATGTACTCCTTGAAGAATTCTTTTAATGTGAAAAACAGGAAACCAAAAAAACAGACTGGGTATTCTAAAATTAATTCAAACAAACATGCAAAAAGATATCAGATCAGATTGCAAATATTATAAGTAAAACACATTTTTTGTATAGTGTAAGCAATGTTTTTGCGTAATCCATCTTTACATGGCATGCCAAAAACACGAGCAGCTTGGTCAAGGCCTGTTTTTTCCAGTTGTACTTTTTCTTGCAGCATTAAGTAGTATCCTCTATAGCTGCTTTAATAAGCATGAATAAGACATTTCAAAATTCAGAGTGACAATCAGCTCACTCTTCATTGGTGCAACAGAACATTTGTAACCTGACTTGAACCTCACATCTCTCCATTTATTTACCAATAAAGAGAAAACCCTTTGGACAGTAGAGGAAGGAATGCTGACCACAAAACGACACCACAGCACCACAGGATTTTTGGAAGTTCAGCTGCCAGGAGGACTGCCATCCATTACTGAGATGTTCTCCTGATCATACAATTCCTGATACTCGGTGAGGCACTCTAGAATGCTGTTGGCAGTAATACACTTTTAATACAGATTGTTCATGGAGATGTTAAACATGCCAACCAGGTGAAGCTGCTCAGTGATCTTCTCCATGTCTTCATAGGAGATCTTCCCAGATATCAGAGAGAGAGACTGCAGGTAAAAGAGTCAACTGTCCTCTGAAAAGTTGAACCATATCTAAATGTAAATGATGGCAGTATTTAAGAAGCCTCTGAACTCCTTTTTGGCAACATCAGTTTCAGAGGGAGAGAGACGCTGAAGCTTTTGTTTTGTCAGGAGTCCACAGAACCCGTCATTTCTTCTCTGAACTAATCTTCTCAGAAAAGAGTTCATAATGGCATAGATGTCAGCTGATGTAGTGTCATCCCTCCAGCTTCTTGTCCACCTCTTCAAAGAGGGACGGCACAAGATCAGCCTCCTCTTTAATTCCTGCAGATTCTTTTTCAGCCCCACTCTCTCAGCTTGCAGGTGCCTTGGACCGTCATTACCATCGCTGATGAAATATGACTTTAAAGGTGTCCAGTTGGGTTAAGTGAGAGCCATCTTGTCACTACATGGCACAGAATTTCATGGAATTCAAAATCACAAAAGGCATAAAACTCCTTCCAAAGACTTCTGTTGGCAGAGACTAATCACAAATTATCCAAAGTCAGGCCCAGGTTTTCACAAAGGCTCAGGATGGTACTGACTATTCCTTCAGCACTCAGTTGGATTTTCATCAAAATCAATTAACTTGTTGATGACTCCACTCTCTGGGGTGAAAAACTGAACAGGCAGGAGAAACATCTTCCGATTGCCCTTGTTAAAAGCATCCGTTTGTAAAGAAAATTGAAGCGGGTTCTCAGTTCTTTTTAATTTGTTAATCACCTCTTCTTCTAATACTGTTGGAAGCCCTGTTCTTAGAGGCAACACAAGAAAAAAAAACGCAAAAGTGTAGACCCTAAATAACCATGATAATAACAAATAAACAGACCACCAATGCCCATAATCAGTAACTCAGCAAACAGAAAAAGTGAGAAAGTGAATGATGATGTGTCAGACGTGATGGGTGCTGGGAACTGAAATGCTGAAAAGCCATGGTTTTGACATCAACATACCCCCAAGAAGTCCACAGAGGTCAACACACATGGAGGCCTCCCATACGGATGTGAGAGGCACCTTCATGGTCAACCACATGATCAAGGTTCTGGAAAATTCTGGAGGCTCTGGTGACAGAACTGAACTCGACAGGGACTGTCTGAGTTTTAAACAAGTCTGGAACCACCTGTCTAATTTCAAGAGAGACAGGGTCCACCTCCATCAAAGCAGGAAGTGCTTGGGCCACTCCTCAAAGAAGGAGGTTCCAGGGCCAGAACCAGACTTGAACCAGCCAAAATAGGAACCAAGACATGCTTCCTGCCTTCTTGAAAACCTTCTCCTTGTGAAGGCAGAGAAGTGCAATTTATCGTGAGTTACAGCAAGCTAGCCATGCCCTTCATGGCATGCTCTTCCCCTACAAGCCTACAGGCACCTGAAGGACCTGTTCGCATCCATCCCAGTTCTGGTGCAATGTAAACCCGGCACTCCAGGTGGACAAATCCGAATTGGGGGTTAGTGCTGTCCTTTCCCAAGGACAATGATTATGGCCTTTGCTCAATATTGAGTATTTCAAAGCTTTTAAAAACTTTCATGAGATATTGGAAACACTGTGAATTAATGATCTTAAGTTGGGAGACAATTTTATAGCAGAACTGGATGATGAATCATGTCCTCTCTTGTTAAAATTTAAACAAAGTAAGAGATATAATCCGCTACACAAATGTTAATTGCTCACAAACAATTGCTTGAAACAATTTAAAAAAGGAAGCATTCGATCTTTTTTATTAAACAAGAACATCGGAAAAGTAAATGAAAAGTCAATTAAAGTTTTTATATTGTACAAATGAAATGCAAAAACAACTTTAATTAGTGAAAATGCATTATATAAAAGACTGAAAGTGGTGGAGGATCTGAGCCAATGCATAACTGGATGAAATCAGAGAATGAAGCCTATGCAGGATTCCAGTTCATCACTGGAAACATAGTAAATGTATCCATTCATTATATTATTGTACTTACATGTATCATCATTACATTGACACATATAAAATGTCATTCCAACAACTCTTTCTTGGTATGATATTTTTATTTTGTTTGCTTATATATGTTTACAACATAAAGAATGTTAGGAAATACTAGTAGCTTGATTACATGTTCACTTCATTTGGAACCTGCACAACCAGCATATCACATCATTATTTTGGGAGTTGGTGCCTTGTCCAAGGGTGCAACTGTTACAGTTAGGTGTACTGAGAATTCTATGCTGCCTTAAATACTGCATCACCATTACTATAATATGTTTATTGTATGTAAGTTAATTAATAATAGTTATTATTTAGGCTCTAAAATAAATAGCTAAAATGGTTCTAATAAATAAATATAATATTTCATATTTCTTTTTTTTAAGGTTCATATAATTTAAACCCTTTTCGGGGTTGCAAGTACACTGTGTGCGTTTGGCTGCTGCTTTGCACCGGAGATTTACTTAGTTTAAGTAGTTTTATTCTGTTTAGATTACCGTTTTTATAGTGCTTTGAGTGCCATTTTAGCATTAGCTTTCTTTGCTACTGCAAACTACAAGATATACTCTGCTGTCAGCTTGCTGTCTGCTGCACTATTAATACCGCATATACACTGATTCCTGCCTAACACGAGCTTTCCCATTTCGCATCCCACCCGGCATTGACCTGCGCCATACTAGAAAGTCTCCACTCCCTCGCATGCTGTAACACGTTCAGTACGTCTTGGTAAGTGGATGAGAATTGCTTTATCATGATGCACTCTCGTGGTTGTGATTTGTAGGCTAACGTGGTGCTTTATTAAAGTGGCTGTGTCTCAGTGGTATGTCAGTATGTGCGTTAGTCAGCTGTTCGCTGTTTTAACTGGTGTTTTTCATTGTTCATTGTTCATTGTTCATTTCATTGTTTGTCTCTTCAGTCATTTAATAGGACCATCTCTTATACTGCTGGAGAATTTCTAAAGCCGAACAGCAGAAACTACAGGCTTCCTCCTGCGGTGTTTCAAAACTGTTTAAGCTTGGGTATAGCTCACCGTCCACGTTATATTAATCGTGGATCTCGTCATACTGCATCAGCTCTGGCATCTGATACTGGATCCATTCATCACATTCTTAGTCTAAGCCATCGTCGCCGTTTGAAGACACAGCGCTCATTCGTTATTGTTGAAACTACCTCGACTTTCTAACCAGTCTCTCATGCATGACTCTGTCTCGGATATACCCTCAAAGTTAGCTTTACTGAATGTCCGCTCCATTAATAATAAAGCAGCTTTCATAGCCGAAGTCATCACGGATAAAAACACTGACTTTTTTCTGATGACTGAAACTTGGCAGCAGCCAAATGAAAATACGGCACTGAATGAAGCCATGCCTCCTGGCTATCAATATATTGATAAGTCGCGTACCATTGGCCGTGGAGGTGGACTTGCTGTGTTATACCGTTCCAGCTACAGGGTCCAGTCTGTGCCTGTTCATTAATCATCATTCGAATGTATTGCTTTAAAAGTTGCTAGGTCGAAGCCTTTGTTGGTTTTACTGCTCTATCGTCTACCTAAAACGAATTCTGGAATAATGTTTTGTCAGAATTTTCTGAAATGATAGCTTCATTCTGTCCTCTTTTCCCTTCAACGTTAGTGCATGGTGATTTCAATATTCATATCGACTCTACTAAATGTACTCATTCTGCTGACTTCCTTCATTTGCTACATTGTTTTGATTTCACCCAAAATGTAACCTCTGCCACTCACAGTAAGGGTCTGTACAACTCCTTGTGTTTCGCCCTCTAATCTGCATGTTATGGACTTGCATATTTCTGATCATGGAGCAGTTCTATTTGAACTGTCATTGCCCCCTCATTCGGAAAGAAAACTAAACCTTCATAGCATCACGTTTAGAAATATTAGAAATGTCAGTCTGTCTGCTTTTATGAGTACCCTTGAACAATCACCAGCTCCAATGCCTGTATCATCTCCAGAGGCTTTGGTTAACCACTACAACAGCATTGTCTCAGATGCCCTAGATATGCATGCCCCTCTAAAAACACGGCTTGTGAGCTTTCGTCAGTCTGCCCCCTGGTTTACCCCTGAACTTAGGTTAATGAACACTAAAGGCTGTCAGCTTGAGCGCCTCTGCAGAAGAACCAAGTTAACAGTACATGTAGATGCCTACAAAGATCACATCCTGACATACAAATCTGCTCTAAACAAGGCAAAAGCAGATTTTCGCTCTTTAAGTATCACTAATTGTCAAAGAAATCCAAGAACCTTATTTTCCACAATTAACAAACTCTTGCAGCCTACTAAGTTTTCCTTTGACCCCTTCTTCTGCTCTCTGCAATGACTTCTTGGTGTTTTTTAATGATAAGGTAAAGAACATAAACTCAGAATTCAAGCCAGGAAATCCATCAGAGCTACTCGGGTCTTGCCTAACATTTTCAAACTTTTTATCCTCCTTTTATCTGGTTGATGACAGCTTTTGTAATTAAGCTTATTAAGGATGCCAGATCAACTACATGTATTCTAGGCCCACCCCACTAGTTAAAGCATGTACGACATCGCTTTCCCATCTGATTGCCAATATCATTAATACTTCTTTCACCTCTGTTCCTTCTGGTTTAAAACTGTCACCCATCACACCGATCCTGAAGAAGCCAGGTTTTGCCCTGGACGACGTTAACAATTACGGGTCCCATTTCTAATCTCCCATTCATTAGTAAGCTACTGGAACGTACAGTTGCTCTCCAACTAAAAGAACATGTAACTGCTTACAGCCTGTTTGAGCATTTTCAGTCTGGTTTTCGAGCTAACCATAGCACTGAAACTGCCCTGGTGAGGGTAATTAATGACCTGCTGCTGGTAGCTGATTCTGGTCAGGTGACTATTTTAGTCCTCCCTGCTGCGTTTGACACAGTTTGCCGTAAGACTCTGCTGCACAGGCTCGAGACTTTGATTGGGGTGACTGCCACGGCTCCAATCTTACCTTACTGACAGGAAACAGTTTGTATCTCTGGGTCATTTTCGATCCCACACTTCATTTGTGCCGTATGGTGTTCCCCAGGGTTCAGTACTAGGCCCCCTTCTGGGCATAATTTATTTGCTGCCACTTGGTGATATTATCCGCCAATGTGGACTTCAGTTCCATTGCTATGCAGATGACACGCAAATTTCCATTTGCACCAAGCCTTCTGAAAGTCTGCCTCCAGACTCCCTGGTTAGCTGTCTGCATGATGTTAAGAAACAAACTTTCTTAAATTAAATAATAATAAATCAGAAACTATTCTTATTGCATCACCATCTACCTTCAAAAAAATGAGTCAGTCATTAATATCTAGCTTTATTCAGTCCTCTGTGGCCCAGGTTCGCAACCTAGGTGTCATTTTAGCCTGTACACTCTCGCTGGAAGCTCACATCAATAACATTTACTAAAACTGCCTTGTTTCATCTCAAAAATCTAGCCAGACTGCGCCCATCTCTCCCTGACACTGTGGCTGAAATGCTTATACACGCATTCATCACATCCACAATTGACTACTGTAACTCTCTTTTAGTTGGACTTCCTTCCAGGAGTCTAAAGAAGCTGCAATATGTTCCGAATTCAGCAGCAAGAGTTCTCACACGCACCAGATCATTTGAACACATCACC
>JAUZST010032937.1:0-28684 GCA_034779995.1 Parotocinclus haroldoi | reverse complement strand
TGTGTGTGTGTGTGTGTGTGTGTGTGTGTGTGTGTGTGTGTGTGTGTGTGTGTGTGTGAGAGAGAGAGAGAGAGTGTGTGTGTGTGTGTGTTTGTAAGAGGTGGTGGTGGGTACAAACACCTAATTCTACTACACTGCATTGACGTATAAATGTGATTCACTATTACGGAAGCTTGTGAATCAGATAGTGGGTTATGGGTTTTACATTACCCTACAGAGTCCACCCACTTGAAATGTTCCTGGAACAGTTTGCATAACAGAAGCCGTAATACATATTTTAACCTGTGGGAAATCTGTTTCCTATAACCAAAACCCCACCTATTTTCAATTATGCCAGCTTAATACTATGGCACTTGGGACTTATAATTGCCTCTCCCATCTGCCTGTTCATGTTCGGATGCTAAATGCATCAATACATAATAAGCAACCGTTTCCTCATAATTAACCACTGAAAGCAAGTTAAAAAAGTACACTAAGAGATGTCAAGCCATACAGAGCACATTCAACATATTCCAAACCGTCATTCATTATAGTAATTTAGTGGTCCAGACAGCAGGATATTGGATTAAAACAGCCAGGTGTTACAATGAGGATTCAGATACTGTGTGTTACAGTGGACATTCGATACAATCACAGGCCACAACTCTGTTGTTACACTTTGCACCATGAGATGGCAGTATTGCACGCGAACAAAAAAATATGGAAAAAACTTCTTTAATCTAAACCTGTGGAAGGACTAACATCCCGAAGAGTCGTGTGTTTCTGTGTTTTCCCTGGTAACTAGAACAAATGGACGGGCAGAAGGACGGGCCGATGGATGGATGGGAGCACGAGGTCATGCACACACAGCGCTAAAACGCTTTAAAAAAAAGTTCATGTTTGGTTACTCTTTGTCAATCCTGCAACCTGACTAACCATTTTAAAAAGCTTTAGACCTACAGTCCTGATGGCGCCATAAAAAAACACACATAAACCCCATACACACACTCCTGTGTGAAGCTAGGTCAGATACAATTGTGTGGCTTAAATATGAGGACAGGATTTTAGGCGGTTTAAATATAGAGACCTACTTCAACCTTGCCCTAGTTAAAACACACACTTGCACACAGCCTAGTGTCAAAGAACTTCAAACACACTGTTCAGTTGCACTGACATCGACTATGTGAACAGTGAGGGTGGGCGATAAACGGTGCCCACGATAACGCTGATACAGTTTTACACAGCATTGGCATTGTACAAATGACGCAACAATGACGCCATTCTGTGTGCCGCGCCTGCACATTATTTATATCGAGCAGTACACTGGACTGCGTGTGGGTAAAATCTGCTTAGTCCTGCATGAATTCAGTTCTTGTGTAACTGTAATGAGTAGTGCCACACACAGCAGAGACTTGGTCCATGCCATTCAGCCTGACTGTCCATTCAGCCATGTCTCCTCCTTTGCAATGTATTGCGCGCATTTATGCTTATAATGATAACCATCACATCAATAAACTGCTGCTTTGAAATATGACATTGATTTGATCTACACAAGTACAGAGAACAACAAAATCTGGACAGTTAGTTACTCTGTGTATGGAGGTTGGCATGTTTTCTCTATGCCAGTGTGATATAAGATCAAGAGTCCTGGTATACACGGGTAAGTGTGATTATATGCACTGATCAGCCTCTTGGCAATGTCAAACTGCCGCAGTTGGGCCCTTGAGCAAGTCACAACTTTTGCATGGATTGCACTTTGTAAGACTTTTTCAGTTCATTTTTTCAATTCATTCTCGGTAACAGTGCCAACTAAATGTAAAAACACAATGAATGATAATGACTTAATGGCAACCTATGTTTAAAAAATAGATTTGCAACTCAGAAGCTTCAGCTTCAGAAAGAACAGTCTGGTTGCTGAAATGGATGGGCTTATGTAAATTAGGCCTGCCCAGGGAGGACCAGGTGTACCCACAGTGAAACCCAAATGCAGTAGAGACAGATGCATTTGTCCTAAATATGATAAGGTTAGAAACATATCTTTTTCAAGGCCCTACAGAGCAGCATCTCTAAAACTCACATGCCTCCGGAGAGAAGCTGAGTCCGGTAAGCATGTAAGCAAAATAGATTCAAACCTTCCGCGCACAGCCAAAGGAAAACCAGCAACTGAACCGGTAATACAACCAGTAACGCAAGCAACAACCCATTAATCTATACTGCTCACAAACATTTGGGGGTATTTCAAAATGAAATATCCACTAATTAAGTATACCCTAATCTTTGTGAGTAGTCTTTGTATTAGGTGAGCAGAGCAACGCGTATGCAAATTAGTTTTGGATCTAACCTTTTATTACATCATTTAAAAAATTAATACTTAATGCTGCTCTTTGTTTTTCTGCTTCTGGATGCATAAACCCATTTTTGTGAAAATAGTTCTATAAAAAATACAAAGACAAATATTTCACCTTTGGGCCTAAGCAGATTTCATATCGTTGATTGCAATTTTCACAAACCAAGAAGTGGAATTAAACCCACCTGGCTTTATCAGAAGTTTTTGAGTAGTCTACTAACAACCTTACTCAGATTTCTGATACCAAAGTATGGAGCTTACATGACCACTCACTTACTGAGATAATGGCCACACCCAACAGTGATCATATTTCACGTGTGGAAGTAGAGCAGCGGCAAGGATGAGACCACAAATGCAAATGCTTCGATTTCGCTCTAATATACTCACTACAATATGGATATAGCTTATAATCAGCATAAGAATGAGTTAAAACTTTAATATATGACAAAAAGTTTGAATTCCACCTTTACTGAAAAGACAGCTTAGACTAGAGATGGCATGGAGTCACCAAGTTTGTGAGCTGATATTCAGCACGATTCCCCAATATTCCATAGAGCGTCTAGTCATAGATCGGCTGTCTGTGGAGGAAGGTCTGATCACTTCTTCATCCTCTATTTTCTTCAGTAGTTACAAACCGCTGAGATGTGTTTCTTATGTGCAGTATGAAAAGTCCTTGACAAAGAACCATCCAAGCAATTAGACTAGATCTGGATCAGTCGCTGGGTTCCTGTTTCACTCAACCTTAACTGGTTTCTTATAGATTTCCAAATTTAATTAAATGGAAACAATGTCGCTGCATGTGTAAGTGCATATATAGGTTTCATATTTCCATGGTGAATGGAATAAAATGCATACATAAAGTGGTAAAAAAAAAATAAGTTATATGCTGTTATATTTAACTTTTGTAAATAAGTACATACACTAAGTAGACTACGTAAAGTTAATGGACATGCATTTTTACTCTGCCATTTCAGCAACGCTCATAACCCATTTATAAAATAAAGTAGAATAGGTTGTACTGATACCCCAGTGACTATCAATAAATATTTATAGGTTTTGGCTTCCAACAGTTAATCAGCTTTCCTCCTTCTGCCCTTAAAGTCCACAGAGCACTGATTTGAGAACTTAGCTGGCATGCACAGAACCTTGACCTAAACTCCATCCTAGAACATCCAACAACACCCTTAAAATGCAATGGAATGCCAAAAGTGAACTAGGGCTTCTTGTCCAACACCAGAAGGTGACTTCACTGTCATGTTCCAGAACCTACAGGAAAATCATTTTGGATGGATAGATTTTTGTGTCTACAATTTTTCTATTTAAATATGATTGAAATTTCCAATGTCCACATTACGTCATTTAAGCATTTATTTATTTATTTATTTAAGCATTTATGCATTTAAGCATTTAAATCCTCAGCATTATTTATTAAGGACTTCTGGCTAGGAAGGAAATCTGACTAGGATTCAATAACCTTTTTTTAAGCTCCTCCATGAGGTTTTGAAATAAATCTCTGAATTTACTACATTTACAGGACACATGCTCTTAGTTGTATTATTGTGTTTGATTTTAAACTAGTGGATATAGCTTTATATAAATATAAATATATATTTAGATATAGATTTTAACTCAAATTGGATATAGCTCAACAATAACATTTTCTCATACAGTTTATGTATGTCACTATTCTCGAAAACCTCACCCTCAATGATATGTAACAGTGTACACAGTTTTTTTGTTTGATCAGAGATGAGCTAAATGTACTGAAATACTAGATCTACATTTACAGAATTTAGCAGACGCCCTTATTCAGAGCGACTTTCAATTTATACAGTCTTACAATTCAAGCAATCAGGGATAAGGGCCTTGCTTAAGGGACCAACTGTGGCTGCTTGGTAGAGGTGGGATTTGAACCCTGGACCATCAGGTCCACAGTCCAGTCCCTTAACCACTAGATCTAGATCTAAATGCATGGTCCATCATTACCTCCATGTCAGTGGTGTTAACAGCGTCTCCTCGGCTACCTCCGTTGTTATCTCTTGAGCGAGGTGGTTTCCACGTCCTCTCCTGCGTAGTGCGATTGAAGTAGAAATACCGTCCACTCACGTCCTTGTGGGTCTCCCAGTCCCCCACAACATGCAGAGGAGAAGAAGCGGGGACAGGCGGCAGAAACGACTGAGAGATCTTTAGCTCCTGTAGGTTTGTGTAGACAGGGGACTCCAAATTCCCATGGCCAGTAGGAGATACTGTCTGAGAAAGAGAGAAAAAAAAAAAGTTTAAGACCAGGCTATTCTAGAAGATTTGTAAAGTCCAGTAGCTTTAAATACAGAAAATACATATATCCATTCGAAAAGAGTCATTTGAACATGGGTACATTAGGTGCAAAACCCTCAGTGTCAGGAGAAAGACGTTCCAGCTAAATTCTTTACTTTTACCGAAGATTTAAAAAAAAAAAGCTGCACATGTAGAACCTGCTCACGTGTGCACATATATAATTATGTACATATATAAAACCACACCAATTATAGATATACAGACAGACAGAAACAAGCTGCCAGTCATCTGATTGAGTTGAGCAGCAGTACGCTCAGTAACTCAGTTTTTATTTGTCACTTAAAGAATATATTTCTAAAATAGGCATTGTGTTTAAGATTTTCCCAAACTGTATGTTGTTAGTGTTTTAATGCCACATACAGTATATATTAAATTTCTCAGTCACTTTGAACACAACCCATCACAAATCAGAGAGCATCTTAGCCTTAGGAAAACAACCTCAGGATTCTTGACAGCAAAATCACCCACAGCAACTCCTTTACCAGCCTTTTTAAAATACGATAAAGCTGCTTGCAAAACGCATATGATGCATATTGTGAACATTACATACTCATACCATTGCCCACTCCAACAATCACTTATGATTCAGATCAACTCAATCTTACATGTATGAGTGTTTTTGCAAAGGGAAAATAAACGCATCTGAAACATGGACAAACTGAGTTGAGGCAAATATGGAAGGCGTGGAATTTTACAGCCCTATTTGAAATCAAACCACCTCTCTGTCCCACGTGTTATTTCAGATTCGAGATAAAACTTCAGTGTTCTCTCTGGTTCACGTCGCTCCTGAGAACGTGGCTTCACATTTTGAAACATGGCTGTGTTCTGGAAGCCAGATATGGAAGAGCCTGCAGACGATCCACAGTAGTACATGAGCCTGACAGTGGTGAGTGTGCCTCAGAACTGGGTTACCACTCATTTGCTCGCTGCATTACATTATCACAGCTTGACAAAAATGGGTCAGCCCTAGCCAGGTCGATAAACGATTACATAAGTAGCATAAAAGACTTTTGTTCAGAAATAATCTGTTCACTGCAACAACAGATATGCTGCTCAAGATGAAATCGGGTGAAGATGAAGTGTTGGCGTTGTCATCATTTTTGTGTGGTTTAGTTTGAGTTCATTTTCTCTCTTAAATGCTCTGCGTTATCCCCTATATTGCAGGGGCTCCTCGCTGCACCGCTGCATTGTTCCCACTAATACACCTGCTCACAAAGGACTACACACACACACACAAAGTAATTATATGACGAACTGTGTTCCTGAACTACGTGGCAGTGTTTTGTCAATATGTATTCCAGACAGTAAGACTGTGTTAAGACTTACTCCAGGGCAAATTAGATTTCTGTCTCTAGAATAAGAGCAGGAGCCAGATGGCGAGTCAGCTATACGGAATTTCCAGAGCATTAGAAAAGTATTTATATAGTATTTTATATAAGGGCAACATCAAGTCCCATTTATGAGCTTTGATGATTTCCATTTTCACTTTTGCTGAATTTTTTTAATGCTTTAGTTTAAGTTCTGCTTGTACCGTTTTGGTAAACTCATTGCACTAGCATAGCTAGTATTGCCTTTTTGGGACCCAGGAGAATTTATTTGTACTAAGAATGCAGTAATGTAGATGTTAAAAAACAGATCTTCACTAAGCAGGAGCTATTGTGAATTTGAATCACTGAATCAGTGTGTACTGAATCATGAATTGTGAATGGAGTTTGGGATGAAACGAGTAGCACGGCTTGACTCAAGTTTAAGCAAATGTGCAGAGTATTGAACAAATGACGAGAGCCGAGGCAAAACAGATCTCACATAATAACAGAGCTGCTGTTTCACTCTGGGGGCACCCTGCTCAGTTACTGTTCACTTCCCTCTGAAGGACTAGGTTACTGTAAAATTACTTTTGCCTTGAACAGACTGGGTTCTCTGAGCATTTCTGTTCATGCCCCCATCCTGTTTCATAGACACAAGTGGAAGTGAGCATGCTGCATTGCCCTGCCGACACTTCTGTTGAACCAGACACGGCAAGGTTTATGATAAACCACAAGGACAGTGGTTAAAAAAAAAAACCAAACTCTGCAAAACCTAAATCGCCCCATGCAAATACAGATCTAATAACGACTTCCTCACACAAGTCAAGCGACACACAAGAGTGCAATCTGTGTTATGTCAGGCAACACCGTATGCTTACATTACAAAACATTTTAGTGGAATATTCAGAAATTGTGTCAAATCTGGTCCAGAGCCAAACCTGATGTACATACTTTGAAAATAATGTGTCAATTTCCATAATATAGTGAGGGAAAAAAACGTTTATTCCAAATACAGTTACCAAAAACATATCTCGACTACTTGCTGACTGTCAGAGACTTTCTCCTCAGTCTAAACCCCACCGGACATTTATTGGTACATTTAAAGACAGAGAAATAAAATACTGAAATTAACTGAAAGCAGACAGATTTGCATAATTAAGTAAAACCTGGACTAGACTTTTATCATGACAGACAGTTAACCAGGAAATTAACACACAGCTATACATATTGGGACAGTTAAATGACCTTAAGCCATAAATATCAGACAATATATATATAAGACAAATTAATCACAACTATCTAAACAGCCTTTAACAATAACTATGCGCCTTGTATAACCTGGCTGTAAATATATGGACAGTTAAGCGACTATATGGATGCTTTTAAAATATCTTACCAACAACGAAATGAAACCATTCTTGTAATTATATAGCACCACATAAACATGCATATCTGGACAGTTGATGACCCTTAGCCATAACTATCTAGACATCTAAAAGACATTTAGTCAAAAGTACTGGCACCCTAACCACAGCGCTTACTCTAGTACCACTTTATTTCACCCAGCACTTAAGTGAAAGCTGAGAATGCACTTGCATATTCAATTAAAAAAATAAAAAATAAAAATAAAAACATTTGTTTTGTGGATTTACTACATCAGATCCTAGGTCCCAACCTAGTTGGATTGGGTTCTTGGGTCATTGCTTATTTGTATTAGCACAATATAATGCCTACTAAAAAAAAAATAAAAAGCACTTCAAGTCGCTCTGAATAAGTGTCTTTTAAATACTGTAAACGTAACTTGATCCGGATAAAAAAAGAAAAATAGGAAGTACTGATGAAGAGCATAGGCAATGCATTGCTGTCAGTGGAGGAAACTTCCAGAACTTTCAACAATGACCACTAGAGGTCTACAAGTGCTTACTGACGATGGAAATGTGAGCAAACACAACAAAGTACACTGCTTAGGTCAAATTAGGGGATATTTGGGGATTATCTGATCCTGTCCATTCCCATCACTGTCAGTGTGTTTTGCAGTCTTGGCTGACCATACACCCTACTGAACGGTCAATGTGTGGCACTGTCGTAGACTTTTCCATACTTCTGTTCACCCCCATGGTTTTGTCCCTTGCTACTCAATCCTGATAAAGGAGTTCTCAGGAGTTGCCTAATCGAACAACCTTTTGATTTTATTTCATTAAACAAGAAAAGCAAATTAAAAGATGATTGCTTCTTTTTTAATAGCTTCATATTCGTTTTGAAATATCCCCTATTTTTTGTGAGCGGTGTACATTCCTCCCCCTCCCATGTACATGCACAGGGTAGGTGGGAGATGAGACTCCGAACACTGCAGTGTCTTCTGTAGTGAACACATTTGCATGTGGGGCTAACAAACCGTGTACTGCTTGCGAGATGGTTGTATAACAGCTTGAGCCTGACTGGATAATGGGATGTGAAAGAGAGAGAGAAGATGAACAGAGACCAAACACGCTGTTACGTAAATAAATAATCCTTCATCGTGCTGTCACCATGGCCATGACCAAAACTGCAAGCTACTACATTAAATGATGCCATTTCAGCTCTTTGGACAGAGTACCTGATAGCACGGTGTGCAGAGTGGAACATAAAGGCTACCCATCACAAAGTGCAAGCCAGAAAGTATTCTTTGATACAGTACTGTACGAGTGGTAATGAAAGCAATCAGAGCAACCAGTGCAAATATTGATGATCCACAACGTCTTGACTCAGTTTAGAACTTGTCATCACTCCCTTCGAGATGGTCCCTCGTTTTTTTTCTGTACCTCCCATTGGTTTGAGGTTAGAATACTGATCAGATTAACCTACATTTCCACATGACTGCCTTTAGGCAGGACGTATCCACTCACACCCCCCTCATCAGCACATCTGTGACAGGTCTCGCACATGCACAAAGCCTGTCGCTGTGCGTGTGTGTACCCAGTGTGACCCCTTAATGTGTTAAGACAGACAGGCTTCCGTCTGTGCGTCAAACGCACAACATCAAATGCGTAAAGGCTTGCCTAAATGTCCTTACAGTTTGTGTACTGGGGCCCAACGAACACATTAATCTGTAAGCTTGGAATAGTGTGATTTAGAACTAGTCAGCTACAGAACTCGATTTCCCACCCGAGTGAGTTTAACCAGGGTCTCACCATGCCTGACTGACACGCAATTAACATGTAGGCCTCAACCAAAATATAGAGGTGAAACCAGACGACTGCACCTAGAGAAGCGTGATGTGATGCAAAACATAACCCAAGATATCACTACTAACAATGCAGCCGTTGATGAACTAGAGTGAACGAAGGAGCTAAACAAGAGATGTGAGCTTTAATGCTTATCCAAATCTGCTATATTTTACCATGATGCTTATCATTTGCTCTGCTTAGCTTTACTCAAACAGACTCATCAATTATTCAGAAATCAATGTCAGGATTCCTGGTGAGAAAAAAAAAAACAACATTTATTGTCTTTGTGCCCGTCGTTTCTCAGCATTTGCAGACACTGTCATTTGTTCACCAAAACATGTTTTTGTTTAGCCTCAATTTAGGTCACAGGGTGTGTATATAACATACTTACATTAATCTGACAAGCACTACTAGTCAGGCTGCATCTAAGGACAGCAAGGACAGTGTTACCTTTGTGTAGGAACAGCTGATCAAGCAAAGCTGTTCCAGTATATGCAATTTTCCACCATTAGTACCGGTAGTTACCTTGAAACGATGCATCTGCACCGAAGTGTTTCATTACAAGCATTAAAGACAGACTGAAGTTTTGGCTCGCATAGACAATTTAAACATCATTCGATTTTTTCTTGTAACAGAATGGAACTGGAGACTGTCATTGGGGCTATTCAATGGGGTTCAAACAGTGTCGTAAGACTTGTTTTCAATGCAAGCTGGTGGGCAAATATTAGTACAAATATGAACTGGGTCACCATCCACCACTATATATTTGAATATTGCAGCTAATGCTGGTATCTCAATTAAACAGAACAAATACAGGGTAGGGCAATTAAACAACATTCAGAAACCTGCCCGTGTCACTTCTTTTATTTAATGCTGCTGCATGTTTTGTGCACTGTGTGTATTATCTCTTTAAAAACATACCACCCGTGAATCACATACCCCTTCCAGTCAGCGGCCTGGAAGCAACATGGAGGAGAACTCAGACGGAGAGCAAATTATACCAAAGATGTGTCCGTTGTATGGTCACATTTTCGGTATTAGAGAAGATAACGACACCAAACAAGAAGAAGTTAGATGTAAATCTAGAATTTTCGATAGAGAAAAAAAAATGCAAAAATGCAAGTTGTTACTTTCTACTTTTAGGGAACTTGCATTATAAATAAAAAGTAAGAGTAAACTGCTTTAAACTGCTTTATTTCCAAGGTGCTAGAAATATTTGTCAGAGATTTCAGCCAATTTTGACCATTACTTTTGACCCTACCTAGCGGTGCAAGTCCAGGCCGTTAGCGACGGAGTGGACAAAGGTCTCTCTCGGTCTCTCCCCTGCCAGCTACACATTGGTGATGTGAATCCCCCATTCCTCCCCATACCAAAGGTGATCTATTGGATTGAGAGCTGGTGACTGTGAAGGCCACTGGAGTACAGTGAACATTTTCTTGCTGCGTTCTTTATTGTTCAAGAAAGCAGCTTGAGATGATTGATGCTTTGCGATTTGGCGCATTCTACTGCTGGAAGCTAATAAATCCTTCACTGTGGCATTAACAGGATGGACATGGTCAGCAACAATGCGTACAAGTTGTAGTAAATGCTTTGAAGCTTCATGTTGTAAAGGGCTTTTATCAGCTCCAAAAGATTGAGGTTAAGTTCAAAAGTAGCCTTGGGGATATTTTGGATTTGCTGAATCTGACTTTAAAGCATACCTGTCACATTACTTGTATTTTGCTGATGTCTAATTTATTTGACACCACTGTTAGCAATTGCTAGCATGAAAACCAATGTGGAAAATTAGGAAGTTAGAAATCTTTAGAAGCCTAAAGCATGCTAAGCAATAACAGTGGTTAGAAAAAGCACTGTAACATTGCTTATAAACAAATTCTAAGAAACTGGGACTGTGGACGGCAAGCCATGTAGTCGACCTCCACCAACAAAGAAACCTCAACAATGGTTTAGGCTGCCACTCAACGTTTCCGGTGACTTTTGATTCGCTCTGTACACCTCTAAGATTCAGAAAGGTTTTGCTCAATCCTGTGAAATTCTCTTTGACCAGAACTGTAGCAGATGCATGAACATACAAATATCAGAAACAAATATCACTACATATTACTAAGTTTTATACGTTATATGTACGTTACTGCATATACATAACGCAGCCTCAGTAAATACAGCTGTTTCAAGGCTGAGTTATTCATTTTTTTTTATAGTTTTATAATGTTATAATACTGTGGTATTACATATTTACTGTTAGAAATACATATGCAGAAATGTGAATAAAGTGCCGCCTCTCAGCTTCAAGATCCCTGGATCAATCTCGATCCTGGGCTCTGCCTGTCTGGAGTTTTAATGCTCCCCGTGTCTGCATGGGTTTTCTCTGTTTCCTCCCATATTCCAAAGACATATTTTAGGTGAATTGGTGGTTCCAAAAAGTGTCCTTAGTGTGTGAATGTGTGTGGTTATGCCCTACTATGGATTGGCGCCCTGCCTAGGGTTTTTCCTGCCTCGTGCCCTGTTTTATCGGCCATTTCCTATGACCTTGACTAGAACAAGCGGACAAGAAAACAAATGAATGAATGATTTTATTGTTTTTATAGTTCTTTAATTTTATTTAGAAAAATGTAAAAGTCGAAATTACAAGCATTATGATATAGATGCTTAACCTGAAACAAAACTACTTACATATTTTTAGAGGAATTTGGCCTTAACACCCAACCCTACATACAGTACATAACCAATGCTATAACCCTCTACTTCTTAACAGAAAAAAATTACAGGCCTTATGTGCAGATGGCTCCGGACGACCCTTTGGCTAATGAATAAATCCCTCATTAATTCCTGCTGTGCCATTGACTGTATTTAATTAGTAAAACATAGTTGTTCTCTCTGCTTGGCTGTGGCTGCACAGCCCACAGTGGTGTCAGAAGGGACATGGTCATTAAGATAAAGTTTACATAAAGGTGACAGGGTCATGATGCTCAGCCATGCTGTTACAGGACCTTCATATGCTGTGTACAAATGAGAACTGCTAAATTAATCCCATGCTAAAATCGGCCTGCAATTCCATTAAAAGCTCACACACACTTTCACAAACTCAGAATAGTCCTTATTCCGATTCACGATGACTTCACGTACTGCGTTACATTTTTTAAAAATTACATTTTTTTTTTTTTAACGAATGAAAATTAGAGATGCACCAATCCCCGTTTTTCTCTTTTGATTCCCTAAACTCTGGGCATTATTTTTAAAAAGTACCAATATCATTGTTTTACATAAAATCTAAAGTTTTCACACTTCACTGTCTAACATGAGGCTGTAACTAAAGCAAAATAATAATCAAAACAAAAACATAAGAATTAATCTGAATGTAAAACACAAAAGGAGCACAATTTATAATAAATGTTTCTGAAGAATGTAACAGCAAAAATAAACAGTATTTGTAAATCTAGTGCAGTGACACATTTATAGGTCATTCGAAGAAAATGTGAGTTAAAAAATTAAATGTTGTAATATTTGATTAAAAAAATACACAAAATACAAAATAATCAGGCTACAAATCACATGCAGTGTGAAACTACAAAGGCAACTTTAAAACTTACTTTTGGAATAAATAAAAAGTACATCTGAAGTACTAAATACCAAGACCTACAGATACTTTTATTAAAAGGTATTTCAGATCTGCTTTTATCTTGCTTTGTTCGTGTTTGTATTTTTCCATAGAACCTTTTTCATCTTCATTAAATAAAAACAAACGTCTAATTGCAGCGTGCAATAGTAAATGAATTTAGCTACATAATATACATTTATTGAGTAATACTAACGAAAATGTAACCAATTGTAATGTATTCACTATTTACAAAAAGTGAACTCAAGTGTAACATAGCAAGCCTGAGTCAACATGATTGGATCCTGTGACCCAAGATTGGGCAGAACTCATCATATTGCACCAGCCTATGTGGCTTGAATAACAGTTATGGTGCTGCTCAGTGGAATAATCTGTAGTTGAAAATATGTTAAATTATTGATGTGTAACACAGCAACTTTGTCATTTAGAAAAAGGCTCTCAATTTACTTGGTTTAAACTGTATTGAGCTCACACCATATGTTGTTGCCATCCCAAAGTAGGTTTTTAACTTTTATAGCTACTCAACTGTGACATTATATTACATGACATTATTACAATGGCTATATCATGTACATGCAGTAATCAGTTATATTCAGTATGACTGATTTCATCATGCAACATCACTACATTATTGACAATCCTTTCTTTCTGTATGCTCTGATGGTGACATACAGCTTAATGAGGATCATATATAATTTACCAAAGCTATTGCTTTCCTGTCCAGGCAGGGATACAGTGAGCCTGAAGGCAGTTGAAGCAAACAGCGTAAATGGAAAACTCGAGAGTTTATCTTGGTTACACACACAATTAAAATGTCATTCTAAGACTCGCATAAACTACATCTCTGGTCAACAGCAGCTTAAGCCAAGACTTGAGAAGACTTTAGAAGTCACAACTAACCTAAGCTGGTTAGAAAAGAAAAAAAAACAGGGCTTGGCGGTATGATAGTATACCGTGAGACAATAAAAATAAAAAAATAGAAATAGAACAAAAAGAAATGAATAAAAATGAAACTTTTACCAGTAAAGATTTGCATATACCATCTACACAGGCAGCATCTTATTTACCTCAGGTACAATGGGTAGGAGATTTCAGTATGTTACAAGAGAGGAAGGATGGCAGAAAAGAGATTCATTTTAGAGGTAAGGAACTCCTCTAAAAGCCTTGCAGAAGAGGAACCTGTAATCTGTTGCCTGGGTCTCAGATGATTTCGCACCAAACAGTTCTAGGGACTAATCTGGGAGAAAATACAATGATTCCAGGGATTTTATTGGTTTGCTTTTGCACCTCCACAAATGTTGGTTATATTACTCAAAATCATGTTGAATCTGCTCTATAACATACAGGTTTAGTAAGGCCTGGACTGGTTTGTCTTTTCAATATGACTGTTTGCATACAAGTATATTTAAAAATGGTGAATAAGCTCAACACTGGAACTTGTTATTGGGCCAATCACAGACACCATCATCAGTACGCTGCGATCCAGTCAAATTAGGAAATGCCTGCACAATACAACTTAGAATGCACATAATGCTTTATGCAGTGAGGATTTTGGGGGGATCTGAAGCAGATTAATTCAATTATTGCTTACAGGACATTTTTGCCTGGTACTCGACAAGCCTACTATAACAAATTAATGACAGGAACCAATGGACCAGCTAATCAAACCTTCAGTCAGAGATATGGAAGGCTAAGTCACAAGCACTGAGCCGAGGTGAATGTTAGTGAAAAATTAAAGACTATTTTTTTGCTGCTATTTAGAGGTTGGTATTTACATTTTTAGGTTCTATTCATGTTTGTTAATGTACAGAATGAAGCATAGTTACAAATAAACATTTTCAAATCTTGTTGCCTTTCAAGTTATTAGAAATAACCAAATAGTTATTTTACACCACTGTATATATAAGTACATTTTCTTCCAATTAAACAACATTCTGATATGTATGGTGACGTAAAAATACAGAATTTTAAGTACATCATTATACAAGGTGGGTCAAAATTCACAGGACTATATCAGAAGCAAAAGAGGAAATGACATGTCTGAACACACCAGCAAGTAATGTTTTTTTTGCTTACCCGATGGGAAGGTGGACATATAGCATATCAAAAGCCAGAATTGTATCAGAAACCGAGTGCAGCAATCAGATTTGCAATATTGCTTGTGGTTCAAACACAGAAAGTGGTTATCAACTTAGAAAGTTCCGAAAAAAGCTGTGGGGAACGCAGCTGCCGTATCACTACAACAGCTGATACCCAGAAAAACCACAAAATTTGCACTGTTGCATCCCTCATAGCCAAATTCGGAGAAACCGGGATTGTAAACGACCAGCCACGTACTGCTCGTCCAAAGACTGTTACCAACAAAGAAACCCCTACAACGGCTTTGGCAGACTGCAAAAAGTCCATGACACAGCATGCAACATGTCCTTGGACTTTTGTACTATCTGTGGTACATCCTGGCCACAGCTCCCATCCTCAGTACAAATGTATAAAATAAACACAAATAAACAACAATACAGGTGTGAGAATTTCTTGTCAACTGCAAATATTGAGAATCAACACAACTGGCTTTGAGGTTCATATTTATTTAACCACACACAAGATCTTTATCACATTAGTCAATGTCTGGAACGAGAATACTATAGTGAGAAACTACAGTGGCCATACTTACAGCATACAAAGGACGATTTCAAAGTTGTAAATGCCACAGCAAACACGTCAAGATTTCTAAATAGGAGTCATGTGTGGTGAGAAATAAGGGAGTTAGCTAATTCTTCCTTATGTACAAATGCAAGCCTACACAATCTCACTCACGATGATTTTAACTTGCTGTCTTTCACCCACACACAAGGAGCAAGTGAAGATTAGAAATGCTTTGTCTTGGGATGCTAACATCATACCATAAAAGTTTCTACAGTCAAGAGAAGCACCAGCACAGTCCAGCAAGAAAACAAAAAAAAAAAGTTTGGTGCACGTCTCCTAAGGACCCTAAAAAGAGACAACAGTTCTTTGGTACAGACTAAACAATAGCTATTCATCCAGGCCAAGCCTCCTAAACCTCAGGACAACTCACAAAAACAAGACAATAAAGACAGAGCGAGAGGGAGGAGCACGAGGAAGCAATGAGGATTATGAGAAAGAATTGCAGATCACATGGCATGCCAACATGCATTATCAGTCAAGGTACTGATCAGACACTTCTCAGTTTAGAAAGAACTCATATGCATAAAAAAAAAAAAAGATTAATGAAGCTTATTTGGTGACATGCAATACGGCAAAGTCTCTGAATTCTACATGATAGATTTCTGCATAAATATGGCCTAAAGCATCGGATTTTCACACAGTCCTAAAACACATTAAACAAACAAGACATACCATTTATTAATCGATTTAAAAAAACGACCTAACATTACAACACATAACTGTGAGCGGCAAAAGTATTTGAACTTTTCAGTATCTGACGTGACCACATTGTGCACCAGTAACTGCACTAACTACCCAGAGTAAACCTAAGCAGACACGGAGCACCCAGGTCACTCTACCATGAGAACCCACAAGCTTTTTTTGCTGTGAGGCGGTAGGGCTAGGCACCAAGCCACCGTGCCGCCCTTCAGTAACTGCAAGTAAAAGTCTATAGTAATTGTTGATTGTCATTAATTGTACTCCACAAACAGGAATTTTAATCCACAACCAATATTTCTACTGAGGATACGTTTCTCTGAGTGAGAGCAGGATGTGACATGGTCAATCCAAATGCCATTCCAGACCAGTTGCAGGCCCAAACTTTTACACAACCACCACCATGTTTCACATGTGGAATAGTGGTTATATTCTGGAACTGACAGTTTTTCTTAATATCACCTTCAAATTAAATTTATGTTCACATATATAAAATATTGGCTCATTACCTCAATAAATAAATATAATTCCTCATGTGTTTAACTGGATTTGCAATCTAGTTTTAGGGTTTATGTGAAAATCTTTATGCAGAAATATACAAAACAATACCGTATTTAAGCATCACGGTGCCTAAAATCCAGCCAGTTTTTTCATACTACTTGTTCACAGACTCACAAAAAAAGATAAAATGAATTGTGCAGCTTCAAATAATACAAAAATCATACATTTGTTATTCTAACCTTGTTAGAATAGCAGACTAGTAAGAGTGCTGTTACTTTCACTGAAGAAAGCTATCGATAATCTTACCTTACCCTATACCCTGTCCTAATTTTGTTTTCTTAAGACATCAAATTAGAGATCACAGTTCAGTTAAGGTTGGGGTTAAATAAAAAATTAGTTTAGTGAACTGCTCTCAAGTTCTGTATGCATTTCCTGGTGAGGGGCACAGTGACAACAGGGTGGAAAGGTCAGACTTCTTTATCCTTACGCAGACATTCCCAAGCCAACTGTCACATATAATCTCTCCAACGGGTCCAGGGTCTGGCCTGGGGTCTCCCTCCAAAGGTGCATGCCTGAAACGGCTCTAACAGGAGCTGTAACTAGGTTCTCAGTCTTACTCGTCTATCCAAAGACTCTCAATCCAAATACGCATTCAAACAGACAGAGTGAACATAAACCAGTTTACACAGTTATAGTTGAGAGGGAATATACAGGTAGTGAAGAGACGAAAAAAGGGTACTACCTACAATAGGACAGGCATATACACTTAAACGCCATTTACAGTTTGTTAGTCTCTAAACACATCAACTGAGATTGAATAGTCTTTACTCCAATCATGAGCTAACGTGCAAGCGAGCAAACCACCCATAAAGGTAGTGAGCTTTCCAGTGAATTACAGGGTTCGACTGACTTGTATGAGTAGCTGGGCAGAATAAGCAAAACGGATTTCTCTAGAGTGCAGTAAAATAACATGCTACCTGTTTGTAAATGCACAATTAACATATTAACATATTGTAATCAGCACAGTACTGTATACTGTAACATCATACATCAGGCAACACTGTACAGTGTCTTTGCCATTTTGAGTCTGTTATAAGAAAGATTTAGATTTCCAATAATATATTATTAAAATCTTAAAGACATTATTGATTGAATGCATGTTAAATTAATTTCTTCATATTCAAAACCCAATCCAACAGCATATGTAGTTATTTAAAAATATAAATGTCTGAAATGTTTGCAAACTGGTACGCATGATGTAAATATCATGGTACATTGTGAATGTCTCTACTTTTGCTCTATTGCCATTCATACACACAAAGAGTGGCCTATCTATAGGTTAAAACCACGTCCACCAGAATATCCATGCCTGCCCAAGACGACGTACAGTGTAGATCTTGCAGATGAAAAACACAGATGAATGAGTAGGTCTTTTCACCAGCCTACATACAACCTCAAAGTTCATGTCTGGCTACTTATACTGAAGACATTGCAAATCAGCAGTCCTAACGTTCCACACAACAAAATGAACTCCTCTCCTTCAGAAGCTCATATCCTTTCAAACAATGTGACATCATCCCTTTCACACATTTCACACATAAAAATACTTTTGGCAGCAAAAGTAGACAAGTTCACTTTGAATGTAAACTCCGAACTTCTGAAAAAAAAACTGAAAGTATCAGTACCAAGAAAGAATCGGCACAGCTTAGTCCATTCGTTCCACACGTTCTGAAGTTCTTAAGGTGTATCTGTTGCAGCCATAGTTGCTCTCATATCGCACCCACATGCCCAATGTTTTATCCTGAATAACTCACCAGGTACTGATGGCTTTGCAGGTAAGAGAACATTTCTTCCATCAGTGTGGCTCCAAATGTTGACCTTAAAACACAAGCTAGTATCCCAAGCAAGGAAATAAGAGTATAGACAGAATGAGCAATACAGAAGTAAGTAGCTGTTTCCCAAACCCAAAGCCACAAAGAGGCAGACGGAAGCAGTTACGAGCTTAGAGGAGAAACCTGACAGCTATATTTAGCACCAGAGGAGTTCTCTTAAATAGGATGCCTGATTAGAACACCACACTTAAGCGTTTAAAAGAGGCCATAGAAAGATTTAAAAAAAAAAAACCGAGATGGCCAATGTGAATGGTGTCTCAGCGGTCTGAGGGTTTGCCAGCACTCTGTTGGAGTCAAAGGTCATGGCTTGAAGGGTCACAAGAGTTGCAGTTCACACGCTCCGGACAAACAGGGTGGAGTTTGATCACCTGCCGAGTATGGAAGGCATGGAATACTCCTCTTTCTGTTCTGGGAAACACATAATACCTCAGCAGTACCAAACCGATGATGAAATGCTGCCTGGCTGGTACAGAGGAAGATTACGGAGATTATGGCCACGACTGTGTGTAATTTGCACAAAACTCCGGACAGCTGTGGACTGCAATTTGGAATAAAAAGGAACACTTTTGTTCGTAGCTTTTCAGGGAACGATAAAAAGTCAAAAACTAGTCGAACACATTTATGACCTGGAAACTTCATTCTCAAGAGCAATGGCTCGGTTAAACAACACAGAAAGCAAAACAGCATGCACATACTCTGCACATATGCCTATATTTTTCTGTTGTTGCTGATGGGATAAAGCACAGCAGTTAGTGATTTAACAAACACACATGCCTGTCAGAAAAAAAAAATTCCTCTGATACAAATGAGTCGAAGATAAGCACAATATCTAAATGTCTACTCATTTGGTGACAGAAGGGATATGCCACTAACCAAAAATAAAAAATAAAGTGATCTTAGTAATACTATTAGTGTGCCCTAAATACACACTGGCTGTGTGGAGCGAGTTTGCATATTCCCCCTAGGTCTGCATGAGTTTTGTCCCACATTCCAGAGATATCCGATAGTTGAACTGGCATCTCTTGTATCCCAGTATGACGAAGTGTGTGTTCACATGCCCTGTGATAGACTGGAGCCTGTCAAGTGTTGGTTCCAACCATGTGCCTGTGTTGCCAGATAGCACTTGGCCCTCTGTGATCCTGACCCGGATTAGGAGGGTATAGAAAATGGATATATGGGTGGATGGATGTTTATGTCAGCCTTCCAAGTGCAAGCATTCCAGATCTTTGCCTGGATTATCCCAGGAATGGAGACACCTTAGCCACAGTCTGTGATTCTTATACTGGTGTAATACTAGTATGGTGTAACAATAACAATTACAGCCAACTACTAGGAGTTTCAAAAAGAAATCTGTTTATTACGGCTTGGCTATTCTGACCTATGAAATATCCCTCTTGCTATTACATCACCGTAAGGGATCTCCACCTTTACACAGATACAGGATCACCTCCAGCACTTATTACATTCATTTCAGGGGGGCAAGATGGAGTACAATTATAGACTTTATGACCATTTTCACACACTTGAATATGGTAGTACTGCTAGTCCGTGATTTACAATTGGAATATGTTATGACAAAAACACTGTAGGTTGAATGTGTCATAAACTGAGACATTTAAGACATACCACGTATATTATAGTGTAGCCTACAGTGAATGTACTAAAAAGACAAAATCATTAACCTAGAGCTTATATTATTTAAAAAAAAAAAAAAAAAGAATGTTTTGGGTGGTAAATGTAATTTATTGAAAAATGTACTGAAAGTGAAAACCATGCGACTCCCTACAGGTCATGTCTTAGAACTGTGGAAGGAAACCAGAGTACACAGAGGAAACCCACACCGACACACGAAGGACATGCAGACTCCACACAAAATGACCCAGGTCACTCTACACTGGGAACGAACCCAGAACCTTCTTACTGTGAGGCGACAGTGCTGCCCACTAAGCCACCCTACTTCCCACGTGGGGTGAAAAAATATGCTCTTTTTTCACCTGGAACCTATTTACACATGTAGCCTCTGTTCAAACGTTTTAACCGTTTAACTCTCTCAATAATGTGACAAGACTTAGTACCAATATATGACGATGATGGCAATATCCTAACTCATTTCAGGTCCACAAACCTCCTAAACTGTCCCCTCATCAGGTCCTTCTTATAAGTTCAGAAACTCACTTGTTGGTCATCGACGCATTTTAGGTGTGAACATGTGTCTCTTTAAAAGGAAAATCACAAGTCAAAGTCTCTCTAACACACTGTGCCACACTAGCACACATGCAGGCACACATTTAGACCAGAGGAATTAGCAAGAAGGAATTCAGGTTAATTGCAGCACTATCACCGGGTGTAATTACGGCCTTCGTCAAACTCCTTCCCTGCCTTGCACTTCTGCTTCTTTCAGCAAAACCCAACCCAGATATAGAATATCCAGATAGTACCAGTCCCATAAACACGCCTCTTCATTCCATTAAGGAGGATTAAAACGGGGAAGACACCACAATGCAAATGCAAGATTACCATCCTGTCCTCCAAGATGAATCAGTTCTGAAAAAAAAATGTTTAGTAGACATTCTAAATAAAGGTGGATAAATCTTTCAGAAATAAAACTTTCAAAATCTTTCAGAATGCATCATTTAACGTGACGTGTGAGGAAATTTCACATAAAAAAAAAAACATGGAAATTATGAGGGTAATTGTATGCATTTATGATAATGCCGTCACATATTCACATATCCACCCCATGTGGTTTACCAGGTCGCACACAGTTATGCATTTGATATGGAACACATTTCACAATTTTGGAACGGCTTATTGTCTTCAGGTTAAGCAAGAATGATTCATGGGTGAGTCACTTCTAAAAGTCAGAACCCAAAAGGCACTGACCAACATGTCATGGAATGATGGAGTACTGAAAAGTATGACTTTTTTTTAGTATGCACTACTCACAAAATAGTGGATATTTCATTAAGGAAGATTTCATTTTGCAGTATTCCCTAACTATCCTCTAATGAGCAGTATATAATCATTAGCACAAAGGAAAAACGGGGGGAAACTCCTACATCCAAGTCTTCCCACTTCTTTGCTAAATAGAGGACATAAATACTGTCAAGTCACAGATGCAAAGTCAAGTCATATTTATTTATATAGCACCGTCTCAAAGCATTTTTATATTATATTAGATTATGTTCTGTGGGCAAGCCCAAATTGAGCTAGCCTAGGGCAACAGTGGCATGGAAAAACTCCCTAAACATTGTACGGAGGAAACCTTGAGAGGACCAATACTCAAAAAGGTGTTCATCCTCCTAAGGAGGACTAGATATTAATTGTCATAAGTTTGTTAGAGCGGCAAACCTTCTGAATTCAGCTAAATAAAAAAATATTATCACATATTGTCTAGCTAGCTGCCATATTGAACACCAACATACTAATGTATTGTATCTGAACTTGAGCCCTGTTGCCTACTACAAAAGAACTCAGATCATGGTGTAAAAGGTAATATGGTCAAAAGATCCTGTTACTGCTTACATATCCAATTAATACTGATATGTCTGATTGCTTCAGTAAACTCCAATCGATATAGCAAGCTCTCAGGAACATGGAGTGCAAATACAGTCATGTGTCACTTATAAAACAGGACGTTGTGTGATTTGGCCGCTATAAAAACACTTTTGAATTGTATTTTAACCTTACAGGATCATACATCTACAGTATATTCATGCGAACAAACATAGCATGAATAAACCTTAAGGCACAATACTGTAGAAAGTTACATTCAAGTTGATCATTTATATATCATGCCATGTTAGGTCCTGTTTATTGTCACTATGAAAAAGTAATTAAAACGTTGGTACTGGTCTCGACCTTTTATTTAGCAATGTCATATCTAGCCCTAAACGTGACCACATGATGGAACCGCCAAACAGTTTTTGCATTTTCTGTTTTTTCATAGCTTCGTAATTTCAGGATGAATAAAGTCTTCTGCTCTTTGTTTGCCTGCTCTTTGTTTATATTCATCAGGCACAAGGTTATATCAACACATGATTTATGGGCCAATTTATAGTGACCAATTAACCCAATGCATGTCGTTGGAATGTGGAAGAAAAGCGGTGTACCCAGAGTAAATCCATGCAGACGCAGGGAGGTCACGCACACTCCACACACGTCTCCTCTGTTTTGCCATGGCTGGACTTTAGAAGTGCAGTAAGAACGTTTTAGTGTTGCGTACAAATGCGTTATATTTATTTATGTTTAAAAGCATTGAGCACACTCCCTTATCCAAGGCAACTTATAACGGAGCTAAACTGCTAAAGAAATTTCTTTCTCAAAGGCCCAGCAGTAGCATCTTGGCAAAGCTGATATTGTCAAGTTCCATTCTGGTTCAGTAGAACTCTGTGCCCATATTCACTTGTGCAAAGCGAAAGAAAGTACAAACAGAGAAGCAAAATTAAAAAAAAAAACTAAAACACACATTCTGTTATGTAGACCAAGGGTACACCTATTCTCAGAGAGGAAATTATGTCACAAATGCAGAAGAAGGAACAGACCCAGACAGGAAATAGTGTCTGGGCCAGAGGTGAGAGTCATCAAAGATATACAATTCTGCCAAAACAATAGCAAGATATGCATGTTGAGCAAATGCTTCAGTGCAAGCTTTTAAGAGCAAGCTGAGGGAGCACCCATAGGAGAACATGCATATACTGCATAACATACAGAGAACAAACTGGGAAATACGGCATACCTGTCAATAGGGATACAATACTCAGGAAACTGCACGGTGTAATGGAATCTCACAGTTATTACACTGCTCACAGAAATGAGGGGATATTTCATTACTTTTGAGAGCAGTACATTATCAGTCACCATGACCCTTCAAGGAATGTTTTGGGAGGTATTTAAAGATATAATATTAGCTATACGATTCAAAGTGGCATATAACACCAGAGGTGGAAGAAGTTTTTACAAACTAATATCACATTGTAAATATACATTGTTAAAAGTAAAGGTCATGTACTGGAAATTGTAAAACGATGTAAGCATTGCCAAGAAAAAGTACTGAAAGCTGTAAAAAGTATCATTCGTTCATTTGCTTACCCTGGTCAGGGTTACATGAGAGCCAGCGCATCAAAACGCGCACACACACACACACACACACACACACACACACACACATACATACACACATATACACACACAAACCTTTGTAATTGATTATGTCTACTTTGGATTGCCATTTAGAAATGAATAATAATAAAGTTCTTATTAGCATATGTAGATTTTTAGAAATAAATTATATATTTTTGGTATGTCATGTTATTAGCATTATTGTATTGATAATGGAAAAATTGAGTTCATATCACCCAACCTTAATTTAGATGCAAATTGTTACTGAACCAAACATGTCGCCAGCTGGTATAATCTTGGTTCTTGGCACACTTGCTTAAACCCGTATGAGTTGAACCATTTGACTCATTACAGGACACACACTTTGATCAGCATGGAGGAATGGTGCCCTCATACATGTTTGAAGTTTTGTCTCCTTTAGCAGCCGTTTTGTGTCCATGTTTCTTACAAACTGGACATCTGTCATCAATCACAACCCCATGTTAATCCTGGAAGTATCTAAAACAATCCCACGCTTCTGATTTAACTGTTTTTAACGGGATGGAGATTAGTCAAACCAGTTTCACTTCTCTATGCCAATTTCTAGTCTGTGTTTGAGTGTACCGCTGGTTACTGAGTATAAAGGGTGGCAAGAAGAACATAAGCTGTGCGGATGGGAATTCTCTGTGCACACCCCAATCCCAGCTCGTAATAAGCAAATGTACACAGTATGATAACCAACCATTTTCATACCACGGTATACCATGAAACCAGTTACTGCAGCAACACTACCTGTCAATCCCTCCAGCCGAATCCTAACCAGTTCTTAATCAAACAGCGATAGTTTTGTACCAGCCTGTCTTGCGTCATTTAATACCCACAAACATGAGCTTTAGCCACAATGCACTGTCACAATGAGAGTGCACACACAAACACAATTATACTACCTCAGGATTCTTGGTTCTGTACATAGCCCATACCTAAGTTTATAAAAGCTGACTGCTTGAAGAGATGAACAGAAAATAAAAAAAATGTTTTAGCTTCTTTACTATCACTCATTAGCTTAGTAACTCATGGAGCGAAGTGGTGAAATAGCTCATGCCAAAAAAGACAAACTAAACATTGTTCAGAGGTCAAATGCAATAGAGAGGGGCCAAACAGCTCTTAGAGTGTTTGGATTGGCAGAGAAACCCTCAGCCTCCCTATGTGTCAGCATAAAGGGGCATTTTAGAGGCACCCGGTGCACACTGGCACAAACATTACCCTTCATTTTCTTACACTGAGAAGCCAAAAGAAAGCACATCATCATGGAACATACAAAAGCACATTATCCTCCTTCCAACAGAAAACAAATCAGAGGAAAAAATGTGATTAAAACTGTTAGAAAGTGAAACAGTTGTTTAGGGTGGCTAAAACGTGTCCTGGATGAAAGCAACCAAAAGTTTCATTCCATCCCAATCATCAGTTCTCCTCCTGAGAGCTTACAGAATCTCATCGTCCGAACACCAGTTTGGATGGTCATTAATAAGGAATTAGTATTCAAAACCAACTAACATTTTGACATGTGTTAATGTGCTGACATTTTTAAAGGCTGCATCTCAACATAGTGCAGGATGACTCCACTGGTTGTGTATTAACTACTACTATGCTAACGTACTGTTTAAGATGTTCTGTTCTGTTTGACCATGCTTTTTCAAAGTGTGAAGACAAAAACTCGATTTACTTCACCCTGCCTAAACTCAATCACCGTTTCTACCATTCGTTTCAACCTTTGGCAAGATCAGTATTTATGTAGGATATTAAATGATATTAAATGATGATGAAAGTTTACTTCATTATGGCTTTCTTAATTTAACTTGTTTAGTTTAACAGTCTTTCATCAGCATGCTGGTCCATTTCCATTTCAATAAACAGCTGACCACACTATAAACAAAGCTCTGTAACCGTACGCTTGATTGCATACTGGAACGCAGCTATTTTATGTCCTAATATAATATTGGATTTCTCACAGAGATGATGCTTACTTCAAACCTGATATACCAAAATGGCACAAATGTTTTCCAGAATTTCAAAGTGCACAAGAAACATTTTCAAATAAACAGTATTTCAAAGTGGATTTCTAACTGGCAAACTGTGGAGTTATGTAAGGTGGCACCACACTGTAATATCTAGTCATTCGGCAGACGCACTTATCCAGAATGACTTCCAAAACTGTGGTCAAGTATAATTGTAAAAACTGAGAGCTTTTAAGTAAAGTCGACAAAAATACACTCCCTGCACTCCTTATTAGGTACACTCTACTGTCCATTATATCAGTTCCATTTGCTACATAAGTGCACATTGTGGTTCTGCCATTACTGACTAATCCGTCTGTTTCTCAATATACCTTTACTCTGCTCTCTAATGCTCAGGACCCCCACAGGAACACGACATATGAGCTACTGTTTGGGCGATGGATCATTCTGAGCACTGCAGTGACACTCATTTGGACGTTGTGTGTTGGTGTGTGCTGTCCTGGTACGAGTTGATAGCATGCACCAGTACTGCTGGGGTTTTCAAACACCATGTCACTGCAGGTCCTACAATGGAGCACCAAACAAAAACGTCAAGCCACCAGCATTCTGTAGGAAGTATCCTGTGAGCACTGATAAAGAATTCGAGCATGGCTAACAACCTGTGTAACAACAGATTAGCTACAGTCTCCACCATGTCAGTATCACTGCAGTGCTGAGAATGATCCACTATTGAAATCTCAACCTCAACCTATTGGATCTGTGGTGGTCTTGTGGGAGTACTGACCATTAGAAAACAGGTTAAAGAGGACTAACAATATATGTAGAGAAACAGATAGACTACAATCTCTAATTGTAGAACTACTAGATGCTTCTATTTGGTTATTGGAACCAATAAAATGGACACGATTTCAGAATGAGCAGATGACGTGCAAAAAAGTGCAAATTTTAAAACGGACATTATCCCAGGTGTTGCTTGAAGAGGCCTTGTGACTCAAGAGGTCACTCCAATAGTAAGAACCCAGGACAAAAAAGAAAAGTAAAGTAAGAAAAAGAAAAGTAAGAAAGAAAGCTGAAGCTGAAGCTGTGAGCTCTTGTGCAGTAGACTAAATCTAAGACTTTAAAAACTAGGGGCCAAACTATCGGACTAATTTGAGATATGATGCTATGTTGCGTGAAAAGGAAAGCCAAGTAGTAGAAAAGTAAAAGTGTATTTTTGAACAAATTTACTCGACTGGGGAAAGAGAGTAGAGAGAGTAAACGTTACTACTGTAACTGTAATCACTGTGCTTCTACCTAATTTAAAAGTGGTTAAAGTTAAATCAAAAGAAAATGATTCAGGGATAATGGGGGAAATGTGGCTCTCTATGACACACTCTCCTATTAGAATCTGTGAAAACTATTAGAATTTTAAAAAGCATGAGGACGACACAAAATAGCACGGATATATGATTATGTGATTAAATGGGTATTTCCAGAAGCCAGACAACCCCTATCCACACTAAGGTTTAATAAGAAAACATTAAAAGGAGGGGCTTTGCGGTCATTCTATGTCATGAACTGTCACAGTAAAGCTCAAATCTTGGATCAGCAAGAGCTAAGATCCCATTTTAAGTAGAATGATGTGTCTCGAGTGTCCGCCTTTTATCCGGACAAACTTGTGTAATAGTACACGACAAATTTACAGCTGCTTGCTATAAATCTAAATATTCACTGAAGTTGCATAAACTATGTTCAAACAGTCACCTCAATTTGAGCTGGACAGATTTTCTCTAGTCTGAACAGCTAAAAACCACAATTAATCTGTTTTGAACCTAACTGAATTCAAATCATTAGTATGTGCATTCATATTAGATCAACTGCATCCAAAGTCCACGAGGTGCGAGTTGACATTATTCTACATGGCTACATGATGCACTGAATATGTAAACTTGGTGTGTTTTTGAGTGTTTTGTACTCGATAGACTAACAGACCAAACTAAATACACATTCAGCAAGCAGCCGTATTGAAAATTTCGATTTTTTTCCCCCAGACTCTTGTTGCTATAATGTCTAAAAGGCCTCCAGACATTAATGATGTGATCGACAATATCCGTCTACTACAACCGGCTCCAATTATCAGAAACTCTTATCAGAATTGGGAATTGAGAATGATCACTCCAACCATAGCCTGAAAAACCCAAACAGTAAGGAGAATCATGTGACTGACACCCAAGCTGGGCTCCTCAGGAGCAGATGGTCTGCAGGTTCTGTTGGAATTAGAAGAGAAAGAATTGTCCAGACTGCTTTCTGAGGATTAAGAACAGTTCCTAGAATGAGACCCTCTGGAAAAAAGCAAAAGGTTAAAGCAACTGTCTGTTCACTTTACATCAAGTACAAAAGCTGCTTCTCAATTGAAAAACAGGACGGGTCACATTTACACTAAATCAATCAAACTATCAAATTTAAGATCCTATAGATCCTAACATTAATACAAGCTGAATTTCACACTGATTACATATATACCACATGTATTGGATAATTAATTAACCTATCAACCTAACCTATTACCTATAATATTGTTCATTATAATAAAATCACCTAACTGGCTATTGTTATATAAACATTTTATTTATTCCAGTTACATGAATTCATAAAGTCCTATTTATATTCAACCGTCTATGCACTCTTGGCAGTTAAGACTAGGCAGTATGATATTAGCGTCGGCAAAGTCGTCTTCACACAAGAATATCTCTTGGAAGTAAGATTTTATTAACTGAACTGATGGCGCTAATTATGGCCCTAACTAAAATAGGATTCTCCTATATATATATATATATATATATACACACATATACATACATACATACATACATACATACATACATATACATACACACACACACACACACACACACACACACACACACACACACACACACACATATACATATACACAGCCAACACAGAAAGAATGACAATATAATATATAACAAAAAAAAAAAAAAAAAA